>JASVEL010013013.1:0-159974 GCA_032618575.1 Nicotiana noctiflora
CACACTGGTAACATGACACCTCAGCATCGGCCTAGGCCACAACGAGCACAACACAGGCTCCAATAAGAACGATCTGAACACACTCGAATCATGACAACCGACTCGCACAAAGAGCCATAATTCAAATTCTTCCATACCATCACAACACATAACTGAGATTCTCGTCTCACATCATAGAATTAGAGTGCCCGAATCCTCCTCGAAAGGTCATAACATCACGTGGCCTTTCCACAACTCATGATTCTATCCAAACACTATTACCCATGGAGCACCTCAAGTCGAAATGCTCAAAACGGTCAGCCACCCGGCCCGTCGTTACGGGAATTACCACCCCGTTACCTTGCATTTACATATATTATGCTTTTAAATCAGTATTAGAGTATATCGGGTGAGTTAGGAGTGATTTGGATTGAAAATGCAACAAATAGCATGTTTGAAGAAAGCTTGAATATGAAAAGTCAACCAAGAGTTGACTATTGAGTTAGAGTGCTCGGAATTGGATTCTGATGATTCGACTAGTTCGGGGGATCATTTATGACTTAGGAGAACAATCGGAATTGAATTCGGAGGTCCGGTGTAGTTTTAAGCTTGAATTGGCGAATGTTGAATTTTGGCGAAAACGGGATGGTAGGTGATATTTTGATCCGGGGGTCGGAATGGAATTCCGACAATTTCTGTAGCTTCGTTATGTGATTTTGGATATGTCTGCAAATTTTCAGGTCATTCGGACATCGTTTGATCGAGTTTTGGGTTGAATGTTAGTTTTGGAAGTTTTGAAGAAACTTAGGCTTGAATCCGTGGATAATTGGTGATTTTGATGTTTAGGATGGTGTTTTTATGATTGGAACAAGTTCAAATAAGGAATTAGGATGTGTTGGTGTGTTTGAATGAGGTCCCGGGGGCCTCGGGGTGTTTTCGGATGGTTAATCGGGAGAAAAAACATGGAAAATTGCAGAAATTGGGCACTGCTTCTGTTGTTTCCGCTCCTGCGGAATTATGGGCGCAGGAGCGGGCTCGCTGAAGCGGACCAGGAGCCGCAGGAGCGGCGACCGCAGAAGCGGATCATTCTCCGCCGAAGCGGAAGCGCGGGGGCGACCTGGGAGCCGCAGAAGCGGGCTTCGCAGAAGCGGAAGGCAAGCCGCTTAGGCGAGTCCGCAGAAGCGGACGTCTAGCCGCAGAAGCGGAAATATCCGCAGGAGCGGTCCAATCTCCGCAGAAGCGGACGCGTAGGAGCGGAAATACTTCCGCAGAAGCGGAAATCGCTGTAAGTTAAGTGTATCAGAAGTTAGAAAATTTCAGAAACATTTTAACATTTGGGGGTCTCGGCTTAAGGGCGACTTTGGGCGATTTTGAGGAAGAAATCAAGGGAAATCATCAAGTAATCAACTATGAACTCATATTATGATTAGTATTGATAATATCATGCAATTATATCATGAAAATGGAGGAATTTGGGGTAATTATGGAGGATTTAACCCTAGGTTTGAACTTTAGAAAATCAAGGTTTTGAATGAGCAAATGGAGTCCGAATTTGGTAAAATTGATATGCTTAGACTCGTATTGAGATGAGGATTCCGAATATGTGACTTTCGCAATTTTTCGAGAATCGTACCGAAAGTCGGGTTTTACCAACTTAGTGTAATTTTGAGAATTTCATATAAATTGGAGTGGGTTATGACTCTTTGACCCGTATTTGATATAATTATTGTTATTTGACTAGATTCTACACACGAGGCTACGAAATTCAAGGGAAAAGGCATCGCGGACGATTCTACGACCGGCTAGAGGTGAGTAGTTTGTGTATATTGTAGCCTGAGGGTTCGAAACCCCGGCTTAGCACATTGTGACGCTAATAGGGCGTGGCTCGCACACCGTGGCAGGTGCGGGATTGTTTGTGATTGGGGATTGAGACTTGGTCCATCCCGGGAATGAATAATATGATGTTAGTGTTGGAAATACACTGTATTTGCTATATTTGTGGGCTATAAGCCTTGTTTGGGGCCTTGTGCCGATCTGTAACGTCCTTAGAGGACAATATTTATGTGATAGCTAAAGATTGCTTAAATCACTGAACTCAGTCCTGGGAATTGTAATCACACTTTTGAAATGCTAAGTCACCGGCTTTTACAAACTTAATAAAGTTAAAGTATTTTTCATAAATTATGAATTGAGAACTGGAAATAAGGAAGATGAATTGTTTTGTGACTTAATTGCTTATTGTGGACTGAGTATGGGATCGGGCTGCACGCCGCAGTGGTTGATGTGAGGATCGGGCTGCACGCCGCAGCAGTATTGCGCTTGGGCTGTAGGAGCCCCTCCGGAGTCTGTACACACCCCCGGTGAGCGCCGTCGACGTTAAATGGGATCGGGCTACACGCCGTAGCAGTTATGTGCATTGCATTGCATCCTGTATTTGTTGGATTACTCTGTGGTAGCTGTATGGAATTATTGTTGCTAGTTCGTAGGAGATTCGGGCTGTAGTGTAGCTTCATTTTGTGGTATTTTGTGGATTTCTTACTGTCAGCTCAGCTACATGTATATATTTGTTACTCACTGAGTACTTAGTACTCACCCCTACTCCCTGCACCTTTTGTGTGCGGACTCAGGTACACAGGAGCAGTAGACGGACATCTCCGGCGTTTACATTGTCACATCGAGTTGCTGAGGTAGCTGCCTACGTTCGCAGAGCCTAGCTTCTCCTCTCATTCCGGTTGTTATTGTATATTTTGTATTCGGACTTGAGTACTTCTATATCGTACTCTCTATTTCCTATTGGGTTTTGTTAGAGGCTCTAGACTTGTGACTCGGATCTTTGGGAGTGTCAGTATTTTGTTCGGTATTATTATTATTGGAGTTCTTAAACTCATATATTTCTTCCGGGTTGTCCATTTGGGACTGATATCGTTGTGTTAATTAAATGGTTGGTCCGGCTGGCCTAGCTTGATTGTTGGGCGCCATCACGGCCGGATTTGGGTCGTGACAAGTTGGTATCAGAGGCTCTAGGTTATTAGGACTCGCGAGTCATGAGCCGGTTAAGTAGGCTTTCGCGGATCGGTACGTAGACGTCCGTATCTATCTTCGAAGGGCTACATAAACTTTAGGAAAAACCTCATTTTCTTGAATTCATATCGTGCGATTTGTGTTATCATGAAATTAAATCTTTCCATATTCTATTCTCTCGCAGGATGGCGAGAACACGAGCTAACGGACGTGGCGGACGACCACCGTTGGCACCCGGAGGCCGTGGTCGTGGTAGAGGTAGAGGCGACAGGCACCGGCACTCGCCGACCCGCGGGTTGACCGGACTCGGGACCGGATTCCGGCGGCGAACGCTCCGGCGGCTCAGGTTCAGGCACCGGTGGTGCCTATTGTGATACGGGTCTTCGGGAGACCTTGGCTCGGATATTATCAGTGTGCACAGGGCTTGGCACAGGTAGTTGCTGCCACTGCTGCGCGATGTCTTCTTCACGGGCAAGGGGAGGGAATCAGACCCCGTGGCTCGCACACCCGAGCCGGTAGGCCAGTTGCACCCGTTGCACCGGCTCCTGCATATGTGGTTCCGGTTATGCCCGACGATGAGCGGCGTCGTTTGGAGAGATTTGAGAGGCTACGACCTCCGACATTCAGTGGTGCTGAGGGCGAGGATGCCCAGGGTTTTCTTGACAGATGTCGGCGTATGCTTCGCACCGCGGGTATTCTAGAGTCCGGCGGTGTTTCATTCACCACTTTCCAGTTCACAGGTGCAGCTTTCCGGTGGTGGGAGGATTTTGAGAGGCGTAGGCCCGGCTGGGGCAGTGCCCCTCACTTGGCAGGAGTTCTCCACGGTATTTTTGGAGAAGTACGTGCCTCAGTCTCAGAGAGAGGAGCTGCGACGTCGGTTCGAGTGGTTGAAGCAGGGAGAGATGACAGTTAATCAGTATGAGATGAGATTCACACAGCTGGCCCGTCATGCCATGTGGATGGTTCCTACCGACAAGGAGAGGATCCGGAGATTTATTGATGGTCTTATTTATCCCATCCGCATATTGATGACCCGGGAGAGAGTTTCTACGGTTACCTTTGAGGAGGTGGTTGATGCTGCCCGTCACATTGAGACAGATCGCCGCAGAGAGCGAGAGGAGAGAGAGGCTAAGAGGCCTCGTGGTACTGGCAGTTACAGTGGTGCTCCGTCTAGGGGCCAATTTCAGCATAGCAGAGGTCGCTCCTTCAGATCTCATCAGTCTGGACGTATAGAGTCCAGTGGGGTTTCATCTGATCGTGGTCGTCAAGGCCAGCAGGGTTATCAGGGTCAGCAGAGCCGCCAGCAGAGTCAGCCTGCACTGAGTGCTCTTCCGGCTCAGAGCTCTGCTCCTGTTTCCTCAGCACAGGATTCATCGGTAGCGAGGGGTCCTCAGCAGCCCCTTCTTCCATCTTCAGGCCGTTGTTTTGAGTGCGGTGATTTGGGCCATATCAGGAGAGAGTGTCCTCAGTGGCTTCGTAAGCGGTCTCAGCGGAGGGATCAGCCTTCATCTTCTACTCCTATTTCTTCAGCGCCAGCACAGTCGGCTAGGACTGGTGGCCAGGTATCCAGAGGTCGCCCTAGGGGTGAGGATCGTACTGGTGGAGGCCAGGCTCGTTTCTATGCTCTTCCGGACGGGAAGGATGCTAGTGCTTCAGATGCGGTCATTTCAGGTATTATCTCAGTCTGCCACAGGGATGCTTCCTGTCTTATTTGATCCCGGATCCACCTATTCTTATGTCTCTACTTACTTTGCACATCATTTGGGTATGACCCATGGTACCCTTGCTTTGCCCGTACATGTGTCTACCCCAGTGGGGGATACTGTTGTTGTGGATCAGGTATATCGATCCTGTATTATTACTATTGGGGGTCTGGAGACCCGAGTTGATTTATTACTACTGGGCATGGTAGATTTCGATGTTATTCTAGACATGGATTGGCTATCTCCTTACCATACGATTCTGGACTGTCATGCCAAGACAGTCACCCTAGCTATTCCAGGTAATCCGAGGATCGAGTGGCGTGGCTTGACCTGATTATGTGTCCGACAGGGTGATTTCTTATATAAAGGCTCAACGAATGATTGGCAAGGGTTGTTTGTCTTATTTGGCCTTCATTAGAAATGTTGAGGTCGAGACAACCAGTCTTGATTCGGTCCCCATTGTGAGGGAGTTTCCGGATGTATTTCCAGTAGACCTACCGGGCATGCCGCCTGACAGAGATATTGATTTTGGTATTGACTTGGTGCCGGGCACTCAGCCCATTTCTATTCCTCCTTATCGCATGGCACCAGCAGAGTTAAAAGAATTGAAAGAACAGCTTCGGGAACTCTTAGATAAGGGTTTCATTCGTCCAAGTGTGTCACCTTGGGGTGCACCGGTGTTGTTCGTGAAGAAGAAAGATGGCACAATGAGAATGTGCATTGATTACAAGCAGCTGAACAAGGTAACAGTGAAGAATAAGTACCCATTACCTCGTATCGAGGACCTATTTGATCAGCTCCAGGGAGCTAGTGTATTTTCTAAGATTGATCTTCGATCGGGTTATCATCAGTTGAAGATCAGGGACTCGGATATTATGAAGACAACGTTCAGGACGCGATATGGGCACTACGAGTTCCTGGTGATGTCTTTCGGGTTGACTAATGCCCCAGGCAGCATTCATGCACTTGATGAATAGTGTATTTCGGCCGTACCTTGATTCTTTTGTGATTGTGTTTATTGATGATATCCTGGTATACTCACGCGGCCAGGAGGAGCATGCACAACATTTGAGAGTGGCATTGCAGAGGTTGAGGGAAGAGAAGCTTTATGCAAAATTCTCTAAGTGTGAGTTCTGGCTTGATACTGTGGGTTTTCTGGGACATATAGTGTCCAGTGATGGTATTCGGGTTGATCCTCAGAAGGTCGAGGCAGTGCAGAATTGGCCCAGACCTTCCTCAGCTACAGAGATTCGGAGTTTTCTCGGTTTGGCAGGCTATTATCGCCGGTTTGTTCAGGATTTCTCATCTATTGCTTCACCGTTGACTAAGTTGACACAGAAGAATACTCCATTTGTGTGGTCTGATGAATGTGAAGAGAGCTTTCAGAAGCTCAAGGAGGCTTTGACCACGGCTCCAGTACTTGTGTTACCATCGGCCTCAGGGTCATATACTGTATATTGTGATGCTTCCAGAGTTGGACTTGGTTGTGTGTTGATGCAGGAGGGTAGAGTTATTGCATATGCTTCTCGTCAGCTAAAGCCCCACGAGAAGAACTACCCCGTTCATGATTTGGAGTTAGCTGCTATTGTTCATGCCTTGAAGATTTGGAGGCATTATCTATATGGTGTATCTTGTGATGTATATACAGACCACCGCAGCCTTCGGCATTTGTTTAAGCAAAAAGATCTAAATTTGAGGCAGCGGAGATGGCTTGAGTTGCTTAAAGACTATGATATTACTATCTTGTACCATCCCGGGAAAGCCAATGTAGTGGTTGATGCATTGAGCCGGAAGGCTATTAGTATGGGCAGTTTGGCGTATATTCCAGTTGGGGAGAGACCCCTAGCAGTTGATGTTCAGGCGTTAGCTAATCGGATGGTAAGGCTGGATATTTCTGAGCCCAATCGGGTGATGGCTTGTGTAGTAGCTCGTTCTTCTTTATATGATCGTATTCGAGAGCGCCAGTATGATGATCCACACTTACTTGTCCTTAAGGACAGAGTTCAGCATGATGATGCCAGAGATGTCACTATTGATAGTGATGGTGTATTGCGGATGCAAGGCCGGATATGCGTGCCCAATGTCGATGGCCTTCGTGAGTTGATATTGGAGGAGGCCCACAGCTCGCGGTATTCTATTCATCCAGGAGCCGCGAAGATGTATCAGGATTTGAAGCAGCATTACTGGTGGAGAAAAATGAAGAAAGATATTGTGAGCCATGTGGCTCGGTGTCTAAACTGTCAGCAGGTCAAGTATGAGCATCGGAGACCTGGTGGTGTATTCCGACGTATTGATATTCCGGAGTGGAAGTGGGAAAGAATAACTATGGACTTTGTTAGTGGACTCCCTCGGACAGCGAGGAAGTTTGATTCAGTGTGGGTGGTGGTGGATAGGTTGACTAAGTCGGCTCACTTCATCCCAGTGTGTACTACTTATTCCTCAGAGCGGTTGGCAGAGATATTCATCCGTGAGATAGTGAGATTGCATGGAGTTCCTATTTCCATTATATCGGACAGAGGTACCCAGTTCACATCTCAATTCTGGAGGACATTTCAGCGAGAGTTGGGTTCACAGGTAGAGCTGAGCACAGCATTTCATCCACAGACGGATGGGCAGTCCGAGCGTACTATTCAAATATTGGAGGACATGTTGCGTGCTTGTGTCATTGATTTTGGTGGTTCATGGGCTGATTATTTGCCTTTGGCGGAGTTTGCTTACAATAATAGCTATCGGTCCAGCATTCAGATGGCACCGTATGAAGCTTTATATGGGAGGCGGTGTAGGTCTCCAGTTGGTTGGTTCGAGCCCGGCGAGGCTAGGTTGTTGGGGACATAGTTAGTCCAAGATGCCTTAGACAAGGTAAAGGTGATTCAGGAGAGACTTCGCACAGCTCAGTCGCGTCAGAAGAGTTATGCAGACCGGAAGGTCCGAGATGTGTCTTATTCGGTAGGTGAGAAGGTGTTGCTGAAAGTTTCGCCTATGAAGGGTGTTATGAGGTTTGGAAAGAAAGGGAAGTTGAGCCCAAGGTTTATTGGACCTTTTGAGGTGCTTAGGAAAGTTGGGGAGGTGGCTTATATGCTTGCTTTGCCACCCGGTTTGTCGGGAGTTCACCCGGTGTTCCATGTATCTATGCTCCGGAAGTATGTCGGAGACCCGTCTCATGTGTTGGACTTCGGCACGATACAGCTAGATGAGGATTTGACTTATGATGTGGAACCAGTAGCCATTTTGGGTCGACAGGTTCGTAAGCTGAGATCTAAGGATATAGCTTCAGTGAAAGTGCAGTGGAGAGGTCGTCCCGTGGAGGAAGCAACTTGGGAGACCGAGCAGGAAATGCGAAGCAGATATCCACACTTGTTTGATACTCCAGGTATGTTTCTTAACCCGCTCGCGGACGAGCGTTTGTTTAAGTTGGGGAGAATGTAACGACCCGGCCCATCGTTACGGGAATTACCACCCCGTTACCTTGTATTTACATATATTATGCTTTTAAAACAGTATTAGAGTATATCGGGTGAGTTAGGAGTGATTTGGATTGAAAATGCAACAAATAGCATGTTTGAAGAAAGCTTGAATATGAAAAGTCAACCAAGAGTTGACTATTGAGTTAGAGTGCTCGGAATCGGATTCTGATGATTCGACTAGTTCCGGGGGATCAATTATGACTTAGGAGAACAATCAGAATTGAATTCGGAGGTCCGGTGTAGTTTTAAGCTTGAATTGGCGAATGTTGAATTTTGGCGAAACCGGATGGTAGGTGATATTTTGATCCGGGGGTCGGAATGGAATTCCGACAATTTCTGTAGCTTCGTTATGTGATTTTGGATATGTCTGCAAATTTTCAGGTCATTCGGACATCGTTTGATCGAGTTTTGGGTTGAATGTTAGTTTTGGAAGTTTTGAAGAAACTTAGGCTTGAATCCGTGGATAATTGGTGATTTTGATGTTTAGGATGGTGTTTTTATGATTGGAACAAGTTCGAATAAGGAATTAGGATGTGTTGGTGTGTTTGAATGAGGTCCGGGGGCCTCGGGGTGTTTTCGGATGGTTAATCGGGAGAAATATGGAAAATTGCAGAAAATTTGTGCACTGCCTCTGTTGTTTCCGCTCCTGCGGAATTATGGGCGCAGGAGCGGGTGCGCTGAAGCGGAAAGGAGCCGCAGAAGCGGCGACCGCAGAAGCGGAAGGGGAGCCGCTGAAGCGGAAACGCGGGGGCGGACTGGGAGTCGCAGAAGCGACCATCGCTGAAGCGGAAAGGGAGCCGCTTAGGCGAGTCCGCAGAAGCGGACGTCTAGCCGCAGAAGCGGAAATATCCGCAGCAGCGGTCCAATCTCCGCAGAAGCGGACACGTAGGAGCGGAAATACTTCCGCAGAAGCGGAAATCGCTGTAAGTTAAGTGTATCAGAAGTTAGAAAATTTCAGAAACATTTTAACATTTGGGGGTCTCGGCTTAAGGGCGACTTTGGGCGATTTTGAGGAAGAAATCAAGGGAAATCATCGGGTAATCAACTATGAACTCATATTATGATTAGTATTGATAATATCATGCAATTATATCATGAAAATGGAGGAATTTGGGGTAATTATGGAGGATTTAACCCTAGGTTTGAACTTTAAAAAATCAAGGTTTTGACTGAGCAAATGGAGTCCGAATTTGGTAAAATTGATATGCTTAGACTCGTATTGAGATGAGGATTCCGAATATGTGACTTTCGCAATTTTTCGAGAATCGTACCGAAAGTCGGGTTTTACCAACTTAGTGTAATTTTGAGAATTTCATATAAATTGGAGTGGGTTATGACTCTTTGACCCGTATTTGATATAATTATTGTTATTTGACTAGATTCTACACACGAGGCTACGAAATTCAAGGGAAAAGGCATCGCGGACGATTCTACGACCGGCTAGAGGTGAGTAGTTTGTGTATATTGTAGCCTGAGGGTTCGAAACCCCGGCTTAGCACATTGTGACGCTAATAGGGCGTGGCTCGCACACCGTGGCAGGTGCGGGATTGTTTGTGATTGGGGATTGAGACTTGGTCCATCCCGGGAATGAATAATATGATGTTAGTGTTGGAAATACACTGTATTTGCTATATTTGTGGGCTATAAGCCTTGTTTGGGGCCTTGTGCCGATCTGTAACGTCCTTAGAGGACAATATTTATGTGATAGCTAAAGATTGCTTAAATCACTGAACTCAGTCCTGGGAATTGTAATCACACTTTTGAAATGCTAAGTCACCGGCTTTTACAAACTTAATAAAGTTAAAGTATTTTTCATAAATTATGAATTGAGAACTGGAAATAAGGAAGATGAATTGTTTTGTGACTTAATTGCTTATTGTGGACCTGAGTATGGGATCGGGCTGCACGCCGCAGTGGTTGATGTGAGGATCGGGCTGCACGCCGCAGCAGTATTGCGCTTGGGCTGTAGGAGCCCCTCCGGAGTCTGTACACACCCCCAGTGAGCGCCGTCGACGTTAAATTGGATCGGGCTACACGCCGTAGCAGTTATGTGCATTGCATTGCATCTGTATTTGTTGGATTACTCTGTGGTAGCTGTATGGAATTATTGTTGCTAGTTCGTAGGAGATTCGGGCTGTAGTGTAGCTTCATTTTGTGGTATTTTGTGGATTTCTTACTGTCAGCTACATGTATATATTTGTTACTCACTGAGTACTTAGTACTCACCCCTACTCCCTGCACCTTTTGTGTGCAGACTCAGGTACACAGGAGCAGTAGACGGACATCTCCAGCGTTTACATTGTCACATCGAGTTGCTGAGGTAGCTGCCTACGTTCGCAGAGCCTAGCTTCTCCTCTCATTCCAGTTGTTATTGTATATTTTGTATTCGGACTTGAGTACTTCTATATCGTACTCTCTATTTCCTATTGGGTTTTGTTAGAGGCTCTAGACTTGTGACTCCGGATCTTTGGGAGTGTTAGTATTTTGTTCAGTATTATTATTATTGGAGTTCTTAAACTCATATATTTCTTCTGGGTTGTCCTTTTGGGACCGATATCGTTGTGTTAATTAAATGGTTGGTCTGGCTGGCCTAGCTTGATTGTTGGGCGCCATCACGACCGGATTTGGGTCGTGACAAAAACGGTCAGCCACACACATATTTAGGTCTGAACTCAAGCAATCAATCACACGCGATGATACATTTAGTATATGCTATCGAATCCTCTGAATAGACACAACCGATGTGCTATTCCCCGAGCGATACCCAATACGGACTATTCCTCAGAAGAGAGGAAGTATTGTATACAAGGTACATATAGGAAGCTATATTTCCCACATCACACCGTTGCGGCGCGCAACCCATTCCAATAGCATACCTGTGGCGGCGTGCCACCCGATCCAGATACCATACATGTGGCGGCGTGCCACCCGATCCAGATACTATACATGTGGCGGCGTGCCACCCGATCCACGCATAAATCTAGCAAAAGGGAATGCACATCGACTCAAGTTGCTCATTGCAACAAACATGTATATATAGCCTCGAGCTCGGTCACATGAAACTCATCCGACAAAGTTCCTCAATACCGGAACCTGAATCAATGGTAGATACCTCTACACCGATATCCGCCACAAAGGCCCAACTAAAAAAGCAATACCTACCAGCCATCCGCTGGCCCTATGGTACATCTACCCTGCTGGAGCATGATCTGATGCACTCTGCCACGCAGTTTGTGACATTTTTATGACATAGTCCATATCACACTAGTCTAGACAACCTGGCTTATGACAACCAGTCTTCAATCATATATCATTATTCAAATTCATCACCCCACCTTGTGGGAATATACTGGGTTGTTGTTGTTGTTGTTGTTCTGATACACACGATATACCACCGCTGCGTAGGCGGGTTACGAGAACTTCTAGTCTCCAACACATACATAACACGGGAATCACTATGCCTGATTTCGTACTTCACCGTAAGATTACATAACGCACCTCAAGCATCCATTCATACCACGAAAGCCATTCATAAATTTCACTATGTCATCAACGACTCAATTATTACAGTCGATCCAATGGGAGAATACCACCATACCGCTAGATATTATCAATTTATTTTACCTGCCCCTTTTTACCATAGATTCTGCCGAAATACTAGCATAGCAGTACCATTCTCCTAAATCACCAGGAAGATTGATTCTCAGATTATCTGCAGCTGCCCACGCTGCTTGAGGGTTTAATGACTTCCCATATAATGAATTGATCTCAAAACCTTGAACATGCCGTTATCAACTTTCCATAACACATCGCATATACCATACCACACTAAAACAACAGGGAAAATTCATATCCCTTTCCCTACGTCGCAAACATCGGCGCACTCAACTAGTCAAGGACTTTCATGATCCCATATAGAGAAAACTCATTACACATTCCAAGCTTTACATACCAACAGGAAATACACTCATTTTCAAACCACGGTAAAACACATCACAAACCCTTTCTCCCAATTACATTGCATAAGTTAGATTCCCAGGACTGAGTCCTTATACCCATACCGAGTTACACAACTGCCAATACTCAAAAGCTTTATTGCACAATATCGGCGAGACTCATTACTTCAAACATATACCGGGAATTAATCGTATTCCTTATCATACCGTTTCGGTTTATTAACAAGTTGATCCATTTACCCAATTTCCTTTCTGATTCATCTTTAATTTAATACTAGTCTTTACTGCAGCACCACAATGCCTCAACCCATGTTACCACACAAGACTCGTACATAAGACCATAACGGTTTAAGACCCATAGGCCACTGAATACTCTCTCAATTGTTTCCCAGAAATACCACATTCTACAATACTTTGTTTTGAAAAACTACCTGCGATTTGAATTTGTTATCATTACCTTTCTATACGGATACAAAGAATCTCATCATCCCCATAACATAACAAAAGTCTTGATTTCTTCTAACGAAACCACGGTCTTTAGCCACGTACACAATCTTAAGGCACCTGACTGTTGCAAGCGTAAATCTTGAACACCGCAAGGCTATTCTCGGGCGTTATTCACCCTTAACCGGTTATAATTCAACTGCCTTATTAAACAGAACTACTCTGGCCTTAATAGAACACTGACACCGCAGAACATGATTACATACGGACACAATTAACTATCTTTCTTTTCTATACATCAAACATTCTTTAGCAATAGCCACTCAAAACCTCCTAGTATTTTCTCACATCTACGAAGCACCATAACCTTCGTCGGAATTTTTCCCAACATGCTTGGGGACAGAACCATCATAGCACACAATAGTGCAATCAGTTAGTCAATAACAACCTCCCCAACTTGGCTCGGAGCCATGCATCAAAACACTTTTAGCCACTCATAGCATTCTTACTCAATTGATGCTCCAATGTTACAGTGAGATTAAACTCGAGCTATTTACAAACTTTGGCGGAGACTCGAATCATCGGAAATCTTAACTCTTTTGCAATTCTCGTATTCATTCACACGCAACAGCTAAGCCCATTCCTTAGGTGACAACATCTTTTTTTTTTAAGTCCCAAAATTTTAAAAAATTTCGGCAGAGTTTCCTTTGTAATTGGGCCTATCCACCTGCCAGAGAACCACCAAAATCATGCTAACGACACGTCCACAAATTGACAAAGCATCACAATGTATATCAACAATATTAATCTCAATACCACATGTATTATATTATCAAAATTGATACGTGGACATGCGTTTCACCTATTTGAATCATAACACATAAAAAATACATTTCAACCCTCCATTATCTGGGCTATTCCACCAAGTAAGAACATTTTCTTTCCTTAATATTTCTGTATACCTTCCATTGCCATAGACATTACACAGTACCAACATACTCATTACATAGCTATCTAGCCGCCATTCCCACAATCATGGACAATACTAAACATATAAGTTCATAATACCAGCTCGTAAAATTAGCACCTCGGTGCTCAAGCCATATGCAAAGATTCGGCCTCAAGTCCTTCAGACCGGCCCAACATAAAACATACTGAGATTACATCTCGCCCCTTAATCGAGAAATTTTAAGCCATCAAGGCAAATTTATCACTAAGCACCCGAGTGCGCGCATCAATGTGCAGGAGGAATTTCAAGAATTACATCTCAAGCTGAATAAAACACGCACGATGAGAATTCCAAGAATTTGAAACTTTCCTAAAGGTTTGTAGCCTCCCAAGGATAAGTAAAGGCGTCCCCGTACCGATCCACGAGACTCTACCAACCGGCTCATGACTCGCGATACCTGTTAACCTAGGATCTGATACCAACTTGTCACGACCCCAAACCCCGGTTGTGATGGCACCCAACACATTTCTAGGCAAGCCCGACCATCTTATCCAATTACCAGCCAAGTATAATTAATACTAATTAATCGGCGTGATTAACCTGTTTTCATAACAATTCAAGAAGTGTAGAAATGAAATGCAAGAACACAATCCCAACCAAATCGTGGTGTCACAAGTCCGAGCCTCTACAAATGAGATCTACTACACAATCAAGTCTAACCAGAATGGAGACAACAAAATGATAAAAAGAAAGAGGTCAGGTACTGCGAACGTCGGCAGCTACCTCGAAGTCTCCACAAAATGGGGATAATAAGGCAGTTGCGATAGCTCAACCGCCCTCCTGAACCTGTATATCTGCACAAAAAGTGCAGGGAAGTGGGGTGAGTATATTTCAACTCAGTGAGTAACAATAATAAACAATAACTGAAAATAAGAACTCATGTACTATCACTAAACAGTTCTAAGGCAACCCCCACAGATTAGTCATCACTATAATGAGTACTCTGATCCCCAGTCCACATCTATCTCATCTAGGTCCCACACCGACCACATCCTCGCTCGTACCACTACGGTATACAGCCATCTCAATATATGGAGACATATACATCTGTCTATAACATATAAATATTTCAGTATATATATGAATATGAATAAGTATGATGCTGCGGCGCGCAGCCCGCTCCAATACATATACCGCTGCGGCGCGCAGCCCGCTCCAATACATATACCGCTGCGGCGCGCAGCCCGCTCCATTTAACGTCGACGGCGCTCACTGGGGGTGTATACAGACTTCGGAGGGGCTCCCTAGGCCCAAGCACTATAATACCGCGGCGTGCAGCACGATCCACACAAATATTACTGCGGCGTGCAGTCCGATCCAATATATATATGTATATATCTCTATACTGCTGCGGCGTGCAGCCCGATCCCATAATATACACCAGTGCTCACTGAGAATGTGTGCAGACTCAAACTCCGAAGGGGCTCCTACAGCCCAAGCGCAATAATACTGCGGCGTGCAGTCCGTCCCACATGTATATTACATGTATATTACTGCGGCGTGCAGTCCGATCCAATATATATACTGTTGCGGCGTGCAGCCCGATCCAATATAGGTATATATATATAATACCTCATAACGGGTCCTCGACCCTATCCCAGTCAGTATATACTTGGCCTCTCGGGCCCAATATAATATATCACAGTGGGTCCTCGACCTTGTCTCAGTCAATATAGACTTGGCCTTTCAGGCCCAATATAGCATCTCATAGTGGGTCCTTGACCCTATCTCATCTCAATCGGTATAGACTTGGCCTTTCAGGCCCACTCAGCTAGAACAAGGAATTCCACCCTAGATAATCTCTCTCAATGTACACATCTAATACGGGCTCATATTATGCTATACAGCTAGAGCTACGGCTGAGTGTATGTTTCCAACACGATATAAGGGTCACCTAGCTCTATAGGTTCCCTAATGCTCTACAGATCGGCACAAGGCCCCAAACATGGGTATTAGCCCTATTGTATAGTTATAATTTCATTAACAGTCATACAACACAGTATTCTATTAGCCGGGAAGGACCAAGTCCGAACCCTCAATCACAATGTCACTACGCCCGTTAGAGAATGCGTGTCTCATCTCAATATAGCACTGTGAAGTGCTAGTACGGGGTTTCAAACCCTCAGTACATTGTTCACTACTATCACTCACCTCGAACCGGTAGAAGCCTCGGTCCGCCTTGTGTTTGCCTCGAAAATCAATCTCCTCGGTTGCCAAATCTGCTCAAAATCAATGATAATACATCAATATATGCTAAATTCACGTAACCCATTCGAAATAACCCAAATTGCATCAAAACCCACAAAGTTGTCAAAACCCGACTTTTGGTACGCTTCTCAAAAATTTATAAAAGTTACATATTCGGAACCCTCGTCTCAATACGAGTCTAGGCATATAAAATTTATCAAATTCGGACTCCATTTGCCCGCTCAAATCGGTATTTTACCAAAGCCCTGGCCTAGGCTAAATTTCCCCACAATTTGATCCAATTTCAGTGAAATAAAGAAGGATTCTAAGATAAAAACACATATATTAACCATAAAACTTACCTCCAATGATAACCCGGTGAAATCCCAACAATTTCCCTTCACTTTTGCTCTCCAAGACTCAACAATGGAGGTTTTCAATTAATGAGTCGCGGATGAAAATTCTGTCCAGATTTTTTTTTAACAAAATACTGTTCACGGGGTACTGTTCACGGGTGCTTTTCATTGCAGCAGCTTTTTATCTAAATTGCAGCACAGTCATTTTTTTACTAAAATGGCTCTAAATCCATCATACGAACTCGAAATTAGACGATTCTTTTTTCCTTTGGCTCCGTAATTTTGATACGGATCTAGTAGTTTAAACAAAGCGGAATTTGGAGCTCATTTGCTTAGTTCAATACCAATTTCGCTCGTTAAACAATTAACTCACATATCGCGTCAAAAACCCAATCGCGACTTGATGAAATTAAACCAAAATTTCCAGATCAGTCCTATAATTCATGATTTAAATTCTCGAAGTTAAATTTGGATCTCTAGAACTAAAAATAGACCTTTGGATCATTACATTTACGCTCAAAACTGCAAAAATCTTCCAAAAATGACCCGTTGGACATCCGAAACACACCCGAGACCCCGAGACCTCAACCAAATATACAGACATGATCTATTACCTCATTCCAACTTGCTCGAATCATTAAATCACTATAGTTAACATCAAAATCGTCCGTTTTCAACAAATTCAAGCTTAAGTTTAACTATAACTTTCCAAATTCTTATTCGATCAAACACCCGACCAAACGACCTCCGAATGACCTGAAATTTTGCAGGCACATCCAAAATCACCTAACGGAGCTACTACAACTGTCGGAACTCCATTCCGACTCCCGGATTAAAATCTCACCTACCGTCCGGATTTCGCCAAAATTCAACCTTAGCCAATTCAAGCCTATTTCTACACCGGACCACCAAATTCAATTTCGATTGTTCCCCTAAGTCACAAATCACCTCCCGGAACTAAACGAATCATCCGAATCCTATTCCGAGTCCTCTAACTAAATAGTTGTCACGACCCTAGTTCACCAAATCGTGAACATGTCCTGATGGTACCCAATCCCCACGACTAGGTAAGCCTAACACGTTGCAAAATATACAAGCTATGAACACTTAAATAAGAAACAGCGGAAAAATAGCATAAAAGATATGTATTCCGTGCCGCTTGGCACATACCTCCGTCAACACAATGAATAAAAACACTACCAAGATCCGAAATCTCATGGTAACACAGACTAAAAGAGAATATACAATTGTGGCTCTATGTGTAAAGAGTATCTAACAACGAAATGAAGGAAAAATGCCAACTAGTACTACTAGAATAGAAGGAAAGCCTCCGGATCCGCGGACGTAGCAGATCATACCTCGAGGTCTCCCTGAAAGCTGCGGAATCACCTAGTACGAGCCTGCTCTGATGTACCTGGATCTGCACAACAAAGGTGTGCAGAAGAGTAACATGAGTACACCACGGCGGTACTCAGTAAGTGCCAAGCCTAACCTCGATGGAGTAGTGACGAGGAAGGTCAGGGCTCTACTGAGAAATAATAATACAAGGATGATAACATTAATAAACAGTTTAAATTATAATAATTTCCGAAATAATAACAATAAGATGATTACTGCAACCATCTACAATTAAGCTAACAACAAATAACCAACTCAATAAAACAAGTCTAGGACCTGTGGGAATCGAACCCACAGTCCCATTGACAGTACCGCTGGGTCTCCGGGAATCGAACCCGCAGCCCATGTCTCAATAAGTAATCAATAACTCGGGATCTCCGGGAATCGAACCCGCAGTCTCTACCAATAACTCAGGATCTCGGGAATCGAACTCGCAGTCCCTACCAATAACTCAGGATCTCGGGAATCGAAACCGCAGTCCCTACCAATAACTCAGGATCTCGGGAATCGAACCCGCAGTCCCTACTAATAACTCAGGATCTAGGGAATCGAACCCGCAGTCCCTACCAATAACTCAGGATCTCAGGAATCGAACACGCAGTCCCTACCAATATCACTCCGGGTCTCTAGGAATCGAACACACAGCCCTGGGTCTCCGGGAATTGAACCCGCAGTCCACCAACACAACAATAAGGAATACACAGAGAGAATAAATTATACTTAACTATAACGTCACCGAAAAATAGTGCCAATAATTCTCAAGAAGTTCAAATAAGACAATTAGGCAACTAAACAGTTAAATACTACCTAATCATGCTTTTCTAACCACTACCGGGTAAAATATCAAATTAACAGCTAAAGACAGGAATATCACTCATCAAACATTTTAAATAAAGTACGTATTCAACAACCAGCACATGTACACGCCCGTCACCTCGTGTACAAGGCATTTAAACTATCACATAATATCCTAGGGGTGAAAATTCCCCCACACGAGGTTAGGCAAGCCACTTACCTCGACTCCGGTACCAAACCGCTAAGAAATAACTCTCTAGCCGCGAATGTCGGCCTCCACAGGTGTAGTATCTGATAAAAATCAATAGAATCACATCAAAATAGGCCAATTGGGCATTACCCAATCAAAATAACTCAAAATACACCAAAACCCACAAGTTGCCAAAACCCGACTTCCGGTACGCTTATCGAAAAATCATAAAAATTATATATTCAGGTTCCTTATCTCAATACGAGTCCGTGCATATAAAAGTTATCGAAATCGTACTCCGTTTTCCCATTCAAATCAAAGGTTTTCTAAAATTTAGGCATAGGGCTCAAACCCACCTTTAATCTCCCATTTTCAGTGAAATAATCACGGATTCCATGATAAACCAACGAATTAAGGTCAAGAGACTTACCCCCGATGATCTCCCAATGATATCCCAGCATTTCCCCTTCAAAATCTTCCCTTGGAGCTCAAAAATGGCGTTTTGCGAATGAGGGTCGCGGGTTGACTGTTCTGGACTTAAATCCATTGCCACACATCTTACTCTATGCGATCGCATGAACACTGTTACGATCGCATAGAACAAATTGTGACCCTTGCCAAATTACTCTATGCGATCGCATAATCCTCAATGCGATCGCAATGCAAACCAATAATATACCTATGCGATCGCATACCATGCTCCGCGATCGCATAGGACAAACGTTGGGCCTGGGACCCCCTTCTTTATACACTATGCGATCGCATAGGACTGAATGCGATCGCAGAGCACAACCTTCCAGAACTATGCGATCGTATATCCATTCCCGAGATCGCATAGAACAAACACTTGGCCTCTTCAAAACCTTCTATGCGATCGCATTAGCCCATTGTGATCGCATAGAGCATTCGTCTGCAGCACACACCAGCAGTTAACAGCATTTCCAAAATGCATGGATTAGCCCGATTGGACCCCCGGATTCACCCCGAGACCCACGAGACCCCAACGAAAACCACCAACCTACTCCAAAACATGATACGAACTTATTCCAATGATAAAAACACGTCTAACAACATCAAAACCCATAATTCACATCGAATTCAAGCCTAAATTTCTTAAGACTTTCCGAATTGCACGATCGATCTAAAACCCGACCAAACGACGTCCGAATGACCTGAAAATTTGCGGACATATCAAAAATCACATAACGAAGTTACAGAAATTGTCGGAATTCCATTCCGACCCCCAGATCAAAATCTCACCTATCGTTCGGATTCGCCAAAATTTCAAACTTCGGAATTTCAAGCCTAATTGAGCTACGGACCTCCAAAATACATTCCGAACGCGCTCCCAACCCCGAAATCACCCAACGGAGCTAATGGAACCATCAGATTCCCGTTCTGAGGTCGTCTTAACACTGTTCCGATTACGGACCATTTTCTAACTTTAAAGTCCTCATTTTGGGACTAAGTGTCCCAAAATTCTCCAAATTTCAGAACCGACTCTCCCGGCAAACCACAATAGTAGAAATGAACTTAGGGGAACAGTTAAATTGAGGATTGGGGCGTAATTTTCTGAAACGACCGGCCGGTTCGTTACATCTTCCCACCCTTAAAAGATTCATTCGTCCTCGAACGAGCATAGAAAACATACCTGGAGTAGTGAAAAGATGAGGGTACTGGCTGCGCATATCCTGCTCAGTCTCCCAAGTCGCCTCCTCGACCGATTGGCCCCGCCAATGAACCTTTACCGAAGCGATGTTCTTTGACCTTAGCTTTCTGACCTGCCTGTCTAGAATGGCTATTGGCTCCTCAACATAAGACAGATCCTTGTCTAGCTGAACAGAAGTGAAATCCAACACATGCGACGGGTCACCATGGTATCTCCGAAGCATGGAGACATGAAATACGGGGTGAACTCCGGCTAAACTAGGAGGTAAGGCTAACTCATAGGCAACCTCCCCAATACGCCTCAAAATCTCAAAAGGACCAATAAATCTAGGACTCAGCTTCCCTTTCTTCCCAAACCTCATAACGCCCTTCATGGGCGAGACTCGAAGTAGAACCCGCTCGCCAACCATAAAAGCCACATCGCGAACCTTCTTGTCCGCATAACTCTTCTGTCTAGACTGGGCCGCACGAAGTCTGTCCTGAATCACCTTGACCTTGTCCATAGCCTCCTGAACCATGTCAGTACCTAGTAACCTGGCCTCGCCCGGCTCAAACCAACCCACGGGAGACCTGCACCTCCTACCATATAGGGCCTCGTACGGTGCCATCTGAATACTAGACTGGTAGCTGTTGTTATAAGCAAACTCCGCCAGTGGCACGAAGTGATCCCATGAACCTCCAAACTCAATCACGCACGCACGGAGCATATCCTCCAAAATCTGAATAATGCGCTCAGACGGTCTATCCATCTGGGGGTGAAATGCTATGCTCAGCTTCACCTAAGTACCTAACTCCTGCCGTACGACTCTCCAGAACTGTGAAGTAAACTAAATGCCTCTATCTGAAATGATGGAAACTAGAATACCATGCTACCGGACTATCTCTCTGATATAGATCTCCCCCAACCGCCCTGATGAGTAATTAGTGCTCACCGGTATGAAATGGGCGGACTTGGTCAGCCGATCCATAATAACCCAAATGGAATCAAACTTCCTAACAGTCCGTGGAAGCCTAGATACAAAGTCTATGGTGATGCGCTCCCATTTCCACTATGGAATCTCAATCTGCTGCATCAATCCACCCGGACGCTGATGTTCATACTTCACCTGCTGGCAGTTGAGGCACCTAGAAACATAATAAACTATATCCCTCTTCATCCGCCTCCACCGGTAATGTTGTCTCAAGTCCTGATACATCTTCGCGGCACCCGGATGGATGGAATACCACGAGCTATAGTCTTATGCTAGAATCAGCTCTCGAAGATCATCTACATTGGGCACACAAATACGCCCCTGCATTCTCATGACTCCATCATTCCCGATGGTAACCTCTCGAGCATCGCCACGCCGAACTCTATCCTGAAGGACAAGCAAATGAGGGTTGTCGAACTGACGCTCCCCTGATGCGGTCAAATAGAGAAGACCGAGAAACCACACAAGCTAGAACCCGGCTGGGCTCCGAAAGATCCGGTCTAACAAACTGCCTGGCCAAAGCCTGAACATCCATCACCATAGGCCTCTCCGAAGCTGGTAGATATGCTAAACTCCCCAAACTCTCCTGCCCGACGACTCAAGGCATCAACAACCACATTAGCCTTGCCCGAATGATAAAGAATAGTAATATCATAGTCCTTCAATAGTTCCAACCATCTCCTCTTACTCATATTCAGGTCCTTCTGCTTAAGCAAGTGCTGCAAGCTCCGGTGATCAGTCTAGATCTCACAAGGAACCCCATATAAATAATGACGCCAAATCTTCAAGGCGTGAACAATGGCAGCTAGCTCCAAATCATGAACAGGGTAATTCTTCTCATGCACCTTCAGCTGTCTCGACGCATTAGCAATCACCCTACCGTCCTGCATCAATACCGCACCAAGTCCAACTCGTGAGGCATCACAATATACAGTATAGGACCCCGAACCTGTAGGCAACATCAATATAGGGGTCGAAGTCAAAGCCGTCTTGAGCTTCTGAAAGCTCGCCTCACACTCGTCTGTCCACTGAAAAGGGGCACCCTTTTGGGTCAATCTAGTCATAGGTGCTGCAATCGAAGAGAACTCCTCTACGAAACGACGGTAATAGCCCGCCAAACCAAGGAAACTACGAATCTCAGTAGCGGAGGAGGGTCTGGGCCAACTCTGCACGGCCTCCACCTTCCTCGTATCTACTCGAATACCATCACTCGACACCATGTGGCCCAAAAATGCCACTGAACTCAACCATAATTCACATTTAGAGAACTTGGCATAAAGCTGCTTCTCCCTCGGAATCTGAAGCACTATCCTCAAATGTCGCTCGTGCTCTTCCCGGCTCCGGGAATATACTAGAATATCATCAATGAAGACAATCACGAACGAGTCCAGATAAGGCCTGAACACACTGTGCATCAAATGCATAAAGGCTTCTGGGGCATTAGTCAGCCCAAAAGACATCACGAGGAACTCATAGTGACCATACCGAGTCCTGAAGACAGTTTTCGGGATATCTGGCTCCCGAATCTTCAGCTGGTGATACCCAGAGTGCAAATCAATCTTAGAAAACACCTGTGCACCCTATAGCTGATCAAACAAATCATCAATATGGGGCAAAGGATATCGGTTCTTCACTGTAACCTTGTTCAGCTGACGATAGTCAATGCACATACGCATAGAACCGTCCTTTTTCTTCACAAACAATATAGGAGCACCCCAAGGCGAAACACTCGGTCGAATAAAACCCTTGCCCAATAACTCCTGTAACTGATCCTTCAACTCCTTCAACTCAGGAGGAGCCATACGGTATGGTCGAATAGAAATGGGCTGAGTGCCCGGCAACAAATCAATAGCAAAGTCAATATCTCTGTCGGGCGGCATGCCCGGGAGATCAGCTGGAAATACATCAGCAAAGTCACGTACCACAGAAACAGAATCAATAGAGGGAGTGTCAATACCGACGTCCCGCACATAGGCTAGATAAGCAGCACACCCCTTCTCAACCATACGCCGAGCTCTGAGAAAAGAAATAACACGGCTGGGGGTGTGATCTAGGGTACCACTCCACTCAATACGTGGAATGCCTGGCATAGCCAGCGTCACGGTCTTGGCGTGACAATCAAGAATAGCATAATGGGGTGACAACCAGTCCATGCCCAGAATAATATCAAAATCGACCATCCCGAGCAACAATAGATCCGCTCTGGTCTCAAAATCACAAATGGTAACCAAACACGACCGATATACACGGTCCACAGCCAAAGAATCACCCACCGGAGTGGAAACATAAATGGGGGCACTCAAATAATCCCAAGGCACACCCAGATGAGAAGCAAAGTAAGAAAACACATATGCAAAAGTGGAACCAGGGTCGAATAGAACCGATGCCTCCCTGTGACTAACCAGAATAATACCTGTGATAATAGAATCAGATGCAACAGCGCCATCGCGATCGGGAATAGCATAGAATCTGGCCTGTCCCCCCTCTCGAGGGCGGCCTCTGGAACCCTGACCCCCGCCCCTAGCTGGCTGGGCAGGTGGAGTGGCAGCTGGAGCTGGGATGATGGCCTGCTGGCCCTGAGAACTACGCTGAGGCTGCGAGGACTGATGAGGTGCTCCCCTCTTACGCCTGGGGCACTCCGTAACCAGATGGCGAGTATCCCCGTACCAAAAGCAAGCTCTGGGAGGACACGGTGACTGAGACTGACCGGCCTCACCCCCACTAGTCTGACCCCTGGAAGGACCCCGCGCAGGAGATGCACTGGAAACTGGGGGAGAATAATAAGGCTCCTGAGGTGCTGGAAGAGCTGGGGTACTACCGGCTGCGGGCAATGCTGAGTGAACTGGATGACCGGAATAACCCCTGCCAAAACGACCGACTGCTGAAGTACGGGCACCAGAGAAATGGCCCGACTCACGAGACCTCTTGGCCTCTCTATCTCCCCGCTCTCTAGGGAGCATACTCTCGATCCTCCCGGCAATGCTAACTGCCTGCTGATAAGATATATCTGTCTCCAACTCTCTGGCCATGCTGGACCGGATCGGCGGAATCAGGCCCTCAATAAATCTCCGCACCCTCTCCCGGACTGTGGCTACCAAGGCCGGTGCATGCCTGGCAAGACGGGTGAAACTGATAGCATACTCCGATACTGACATGGAACCCTGTCGCAACCGCTCAAACTCCGAGCGCCAAGAATCCCTAAGGCTCTGAGGAACAAACTCTCTCAAAAATAGATCTGAAAACTGCGTCCAAGTCAATGAAGCAGACTCCTCTGGACTATCCAACTCATACGTGCGCCACCAATCATAAGTGGCCCCACGAAACTAAAAGGCAGTGAAGGAAACCCCGCTGGTCTCCACAATCCCTATAGTACGAAGAATACGATGACACACCTCCAGAAAACCCAATGCATCATCTGAAGCCAACCCACTGAACACTGGAGGGTCATATTTCTTGAACCTCTCCAATCTACGCTGCTCATCCTCAGAGGCAGCTGGCCCACCTCCGGGCTATGCTGGGGCGGCAGGAGGCATAACCAAGACCTCTGGAACCTTTCCCACGGGCACACGCTGCTCAGGTGTAACGGCTGCGGAAGTCTGGGCCCCTCCCCCGGCCTGAGATGTAGCTGCAACGAGAGGAAGCAGTCCTGCCTGAGCTAGAGTGGTATATATACTTATGAACTAGGCCAGGGTCTCCTAGAGAGCTGGAGTAGTAGCAGCTGTAGTCGGTGTATCAGGTGCCTGCGCTCCAACCTGATCCACCGGTGGCACCTCAGCGGCAGCGCGCGCGGGTGCTATGACTGCACCTCGGGTGCATCCTCGTCCTCTACCTCGGCCCCGGCCTCTGACGGCGGCAACTGGGGGCGCGGGTACCTGAACGTCGCGAGTAGCACGTGTCCTCACCATCTGTGAGAGAATAGAAAGCAATAGTTTAGATTTGGTGCCGAAAATGTCGCACGACAAGGAATCCAAAAGAAATGAAGAGTTTCCTAAACGGTTACATAGCCCCTCGTAGATAAATACAGACGTCTCCATATCGATCAGCGAGACTCTAAGTAACCGGTCTGTGTCACGTGACTCCTATGAACCTAGAGCTCTGATACCAACTTGTCATGACCCTAGTACACCAAATCGTGAACATGTCGTGATGGCACCCAGTCCCCACGACTAGGTAAGTCTTACACGTTGTGGAATATACAAGCTATGAACACTTAAATAAGAAACAGCGGAAATAGCATAAAAGATATGTATTCCGTGCCGCTTGGCACATACATCCGTCAACACAATGAATAAAAACACTACCAAGATCCAGAATCCCACGGTAACACAGACTAAAAGAGAATATACAACTGTGGCTCTATGCGTAAAGAGTATCTATCAACGAAATGAAGGAAAAATGCCAACTAGTACTACTAGAATAGAAGGAAAGCCTCCGGATCCGCGGACGTAGCGGATCATACCTCGAGGTCTCCCTGAAAGCTGCGGAATCACCTAGTATGAGCCTGTCCTGATGTACCTAGATCTGCACAACAAAAGTGTGCGGAAGAGTAGCATGAGTACACCACGGCGGTACTCAGTAAGTGCCAAGCCTAACCTCGATGGAGTAGCGACGAGGAAGGTTAGGGCCCTACTGAGAAACAATAATATAATGATGATAACATTAATAAACAGTTTAAATGATAATAATTTCCGAAATAACAACAATAAGATGATTACTACAACCGTCTACAATTAAGCTAACAGCAAATAACCAACTCAATAAAACAAGTCCAGGACCTATGGGAATCGAACCCACAGTCCCATTGACAGTACCGCTGGGTCTCCGGGAATCGAACCCGCAGCCCATGTCTCAATAAGTAATCAATAACTCAGGATTCGAACCCGCTGTCCTTACCAATAACTCAGGATCTCGGGAATTGAACCCGCAGTCCCTACCAATAACTCGGGATCTCGGGAATCGAACCCGCAATCCCTACCAATAACTCAGGATCTCGGGAATCGAACCCGCAGTCCCTACCAATAACTCAGGATCTCGGGAATCGAACCTGCAGTCCCTACCAATATCACTCCGGGTCTTTGGGAATCGAACCCACAGCCCTGGGTCTCCGGGAATTGAACCCGCAGTCCACCAGCACAGCAATAAAGGAATACACAGAGAGAATAAATTATACTTAACTATAACTTCACCGAAAAATAGTGCCAATAATTATCAAGAAGTTCAAAAAAGACAATTAGTCAACTAAACAGTTAAGTACTACCTAATCATGCTTTTCTAACCACTACCGGGTAAAATATCAAATTAACAGCTAAAGACAGGAATATCACTCATCGAACATTTTAAATAAAGTACGTATTCAACAACCAACGCATGTACACACTCGTCACCTCGCGTACAAGGCATTTAAACTATCACATAATATCCTAGGGGTGAAAATTCTCCCACACGAGGTTAGACAAGCCACTTACCTCGACTCCGGTACCAAACCGCTAAGAAATAACTCTCTTGCTGCGAATGTCGGCCTCCACAGGTGTAGTATCTGATAAAAATCAATAGAATTACATCAAAATAGGCCAATTGGGCATTACCCAATCAAAATAACTCAAAATACACCAAAACCCACAAGTTGCCAAAACCCGATTTTCGGTACGCTTATCGAAAAATCATGAAAATTATATATTCAGGTTCCTTATCTCAATACGAGTCTAGGCATATACACGTTGCGGAATACACAAGCTATGAACACTTAAATAAGAAACAGCAAAAAAAAAATAGCATAAAAGGTATGTAATCCGTGCCGCTTGGCACATACATCCGTCAACACACTGAATAAAACATTACCAAGATCCGGAACCCCACGGTAACACAGAATAAAAGAGAAATACAACTGTGGCTCTATGTGTAAAGAGTATCTAACAACGGAATGAATAAAAATGTCAACTAGTACTACTAGAATATAAGGGAAGCCTCCGGATCCGCGGACGTAGCAGATCATACCTCGAAGTCTCCTAGAAAGCTGCGGAATCACCTAGCACGAGTCTGCTCTGATGTACCTGGATCTGCACAACAAAAGTGTGCAGAAGAGTAGCATGAGTACACCACGGCGTTAATCAGTAAGTGCCAAGCCTAACCTCGATGGAGTAGTGACGAGGAAGGTCAGGGCCCTACTGAGAAGCAATAATATAATGATGATAACAAAATAACAGTTTAAATGGCAATAATTTTCCGAAATAACAACAATAAGATGATTACTGCAAGTGTCTACAATTAAGCTAACAACAAATAACCAACTCAATAAAACAAATCCAGGACCTGTGGGAATTGAACCCCCAGTCCCATTCTCAGTACCTCTGGGTCTCCGGGAATCGAACCCGCAGCCCATGTCTCAATAATATCTCAATAACTCAGGATCTCCGGGAATCGAACCCGCGGTCCCTACCAATAATTCAGGATCTCGGGAATCGAACCCGTAGTCCACATTTCAATAATCTCAGGATCTCGGGAATCGAACCCGTAGTCCACATTTCAATAATCTCGGGATCTCGGGAATCGAACCCGTAGTCCACATTTCAATAATCTCGGGATCTCGGGAATCGAACCCGTAGTCCACATTTCAATAATCTCAGGATCTCGGGAATCGAACCCGTAGTCCACATTTCAATAATCTCAAGATCTCGGGAATCGAACCCGTAGTCCACATTTCAAAAATCTCAGGATCTCGGGAATCGAACCCGTAGTCCACAACCACAGCAAGTAAGGGAATACACAGAGAGAAGTATAATATGCTTAACGATAACTTCGCCGATGAACAGCGCCAGCGATTACCAAGAAAACTCAAGTAAGTCAATTAAGCAACTAGACAGTTAGATTCTACCAAATCATGCTTTTCTAACTACTACCGAGTAGGAATATCGAATTTAACAACTAAAAACAGGAATATCACTCATTGAACATTTTGATTAAAGTATGTGTTCAACAACCAGCGCATGTACACACCCGTCACCTCGCGTACAAGGCATTTAAAGTATCACAATAATATCCTAGGGGTGAAAGTCCCCCACACGAAGTTAGACAAGCCACTTACCTCAATTCCGGTACAAAACCGCTAAACAATAACCCTCTTGCCACGAATGTCGGCCTCCACAAGTGTAGTATCTGATAAAAATCAATATAATCACATCAAAATAGGCCAATTGGGCATTACCCAATCAAAATAACTCAAAATATACCAAAACCCACAAGTCTCCAAAACCCGACTTTCGGTATGCTTATCGAAAAATCACGAAAATTATATTTTCGGGTTCCTTATCTCAATACGAGTCCGTGCATATAAAATTTATCGAAATCGGACTCCGTTTGCCCATTCAAATCAAAGATTTTCTAACATTTAGGCCTAGGGCTCAAACCCATCTTTAATCTTCCAATTTCGGTGAAATAATCACGGATTTCATGATAAACCAACGAATTAAGGTCAAGAAACTTACCCCCGATGATTTCCCGATGATATCACAGCGTTTCCCCCTTCAAAATCCTCTCTTGGAGCTCAAAAATGGCGTTTTTGTGTATGGGGGTCGCGGGTGTTATGTTCTGAACTTAAGCTCACTGCCAGACATTTTCCTTCATCGCGTTCGCGTGGCCTGTCATCCGTTCGCGATGCTCTAACCCATTTACCCTTCGCGTTCGCGTGACGCCACTCGCGTCCGCTATGCACAGCCGGCTAACCCTTCGCGAACGCGGCGCTATTCGACGCGTTCGCGATGACCTTATTTCTCATCCAACCCGCTTTGCTCTTCGCGAACGCGACACAGGGATCGCGAACGTGGTGTCTCTCCTTCTTCCACTATGCGAACGCGACGTATTGGACGCAAACGCGATGCTCTGCAGCACCCAGCCTACGCGAACGCGAACAAGGCCCTCGCGAACGCGATGGGTTAAATCTTGCCCAGTGATCTACAGTTTTTCTGCAGACTTTTCATGTTTCAAAATGCCGGATGATGGTCCGAATTCATCCCGAGGCCCCCGGGACCCCAACAAAAACCACCAACATACCCCAAAACACGATACGAACTTGTTCCAATCATAAAAACACCATCCTAAACATCAAAATCACCAATTACACACGGATTCAAGCCTAAGTTTCTTAAAACTTTCCGAATTGCACATTCGATCAAAAACCCAACCAAACGACGTCCGAATGACCTGAAAATTTGCGGACAAATCCAAAATCACATAACGAAGCTACAGAAATTGTCGGAATTCCATTCCGACCCCCGGATCAAAATCTCACCTATCGTTCGGATTCGCCAAAATTTCAACCTTCGGCATTTCAAGCCAAATTGAGCTAAGGACCTCCAAAATACATTCCGAGCGCGCTCCCAACCCCGAAATCACCCAACGGAGCTAATGGAACCATTGGATTTCCGTTCCGAGATCATCTTAACACTGTTCCGGCTATGGACCATTTTCTAGCTTTAAAGCTCTCATTTAGGGACTAAGTGTCCCAAAATGCCCCAAATTTCAGAACCGACTCTCCCGGCAAACCACGATAGCAGAAATGAACTTAGGGGAACAGTTAAATTGGGGATTGGGGCGTAATTTTCTAAAACGACCGATCGGGTCGTTACATCTTCCCACACTTAAAGATTCGTTCGTCCTCGAACGAGCATAGAAAACATACTTGGAGTAGTGAAAAGATGAGGGTACTGGCTGCGCATATCCCGCTCGGTCTCCCAAGTCGCCTCCTCGACCGGCTGGCCCCGCCACTAAACCTTTACCGAAGCGATGTTCTTTGACCTTAGCTTTCTGACTTGCCTGTCTAGAATGGCTACTGGCTCCTCAACATAAGACAGATCCTTGTCTAGCTGAACGGATGTGAAATCCAACACATGCGACGGGTCACCATGGTATCTCCGGAGCATGGAGACATGAAATACGGGGTGAACTTCGGCTAGGCTGGGAGGTAAGGCCAACTCATAAGCAACCTCCCCAACATGCCTTAAAATCTCAAAAGGGCCAATAAATCTAGGACTCAGCTTTCCTTTCTTCCCAAACCTCATAACGCCCTTCATGGGCGAGACTCGAAGCAGAACTCGCTCACCAACCATAAAAGCCACATCGCGAACCTTCTTGTCCGCATAACTCTTCTGTCTAGACTGGGCTGCACGAAGTCTGTCCTGAATTACCTTGACCTTGTCTATAGCCTCCTGAACCATATCAGTACCCAGCAACCTGGCCTCGCCCGGCTCAAACCAACCCACGGGAGACCTTCACCTCCTACCATATAAGGCCTCATACGGTGCATCTGAATACTAGACTAGTAGCTGTTGTTATAAGCAAACTCCGCCAGTGGCAAGAAATGATCCCATGAACCTCCAAACTCAATCACGCACGCATGGAGTATATCCTCCAAAATCTGAATAGTGCGTTCGGACTGCCCATCAGTCTGGGGGTGAAAGGTTGTGCTCAGCTCCACCCGAGTACCTAACTCCTGCTGTACGGCTCTCCAGAACCGTGAAGTGAACTGAGTGCCTCTATCTGAAATGATGGAAACTGGAATACCATGCAGTCGAACTACCTCCCTGATATAGATCTCCGCTAGTCGCTCCGATGAATATGTAGTGCTCACCGGAATAAAATGGGCGGACTTGGTCAGCCGATCCACAATGACTCAAATGGAATCAAACTTCCTAACCGTCCGTGGAAGTCCAGATACAAAGTCCATGGTAATGCGCTCCCATTTCCACTCGGAAATCTCAATTCGCTGCATCAATCCACCCGGACGTTGATGCTCATACTTCACCTGCTGGCAGTTGAGGCATCTAGAAACATAATCAACTATATCCCTCTTCATCCGCCTCCACCAGTAATGCTGTTTCAAGTCCCGATACATCTTCGCGGCTCCCGGATGGATGGAATACCGCGAGCTATGGGCCTCTGCTAGAATCAGCCCTCGAAGATCATCTACATTGGGCACACAGATGCGCCCCTGCATCCTCATAACTCCATCATCTCCGATGGTAACATCTCGAGCATCGCCACGCCGAACTCTATCCTGGAGGACAAGCAAATGAGGGTCGTCGAACTGACGCTCCCTGATGCGGTCAAATAGAGAAGACCGAGAAATCACACAAGCCAGAACTCGGCTGGGCTCCGAAAGATCCAGTCTAACAAACTGTCTGGCTAAAGCCTGAACATCCATCGCCATAGGCCTCTCCGAAGCTGGTAGATACGCCAAACTCCCCAAACTCTCTGCCCGACGACTCAAGGCATCGGCAACCACATTAGCCTTGCCCGGATGATAGAGAATAGTAATATCATAGTCTTTCAGTAGCTCCAACCATCTCCTCTGACGCATATTCAGGTCCTTCTGCTTAAGCAAGTGCTGCAAGCTCCGGTGATCAGTGTAGATCTCACAAGGAACCCCATATAAATAATGACACCAAATTTTCAAGGCATGAATAATGGCAGCTAGCTCCAAATCATGAACAGGGTAATTCTTCTCATGCACCTTTAGCTGTCTCGATGCGTAGGCAATTACCCTACCGTCCTGCATCAATACCACACCAAGTCCAACTCGTGAGGCATCACAATATACAGTATAGGACCCCGAACCTGTAGGCAACATCAATATAGGGGCCGAAGTCAAAGCCGTCTTGAGCTTCTGAAAGCTCGCCTCACACTCGTCTGTCCACTGGAAAGGGGCACCCTTTTGGGTCAATCTAGTCATAGGTGCTGCAATCGAAGAGAACCCCTCTACGAAACGACGGTAATAGCCCGCCAAACCAAGGAAACTGCGAATCTCAGTAGCGGAGGAGGGTCTGGGCCAACTCTGCACGGCCTCCACCTTCCTCGGATCTACTCGAATACCATCACTCGACACCACGTGGCCCAAAAATGCCACTAAACTCAACCAGAATTCACATTTAGAGAACTTGGCATAAAGTTGCTTCTCCCTCAGGATCTGAAGCACTATCCTCAAATGCTGCTCGTGCTCTTCCCGGCTCCGGGAGTATACTAGAATATCATCAATGAAGACAATCACGAACGAGTCCAGATAAGGCCTGAACACACTGTGCATCAAATGAATAAAGGTTGCTGGGGCATTAGTCAACCCAAAAGACATCACAAGGAACTCATAGTGACCATACCGAGTCCTGAAGGCAGTCTTCGGGATACCTGGCTCCCGAATCTTCAGCTGGTGATACCCAGAGCGCAAATCAATCTTAGAAAACACTTGTGCGCCCTGTAGCTGGTCAAATTAATCATCAATACGGGGCAAAGGATACCGGTTCTTCACTGTAACCTTGTTCAGCTGACGATAGTCAATACACGTACGCATAGAACCGTCCTTCTTCTTCACAAACAACACAGGAGCACCCCAAGGTGAAACACTGGGTCGAATGAAACCCTTGCCCAATAACTCCTGTAACTGATCCTTCAACTCCTTCAACTCAGGAGGAGCCATATGGTACGGAGGAATAGAAATGGGCTGAGTGCCCTGCAACAAATTAATTGTAAAATCAATATCTCTGTCGGGCGGCATGCCCGGGAGATCAGCTGGAAATACATCGGCAAAGTCACGTACCACATGAACGGAATTAATAGAGGGAGTGTCAATACTGACATCACGCACATAGGATAGATAAGCAGCACACCCCTTCTCAACCATACGCTGAGCTCTGAGAAAAGAAATAACACGGCTAGGGGTGTGATCTAGAGTACCACTCCACTCAATACGTGGAATGCCCGGCATAGCCAGCGTCACGGTCTTGGCGTGACAATCAAGAATAGCATAATGGGGCGACAACCAGTCCATGCCCAGAATAATATCAAAATCGACCATCCCGAGCAACAATAGATCCGCTCTGGTCTCAAAATCACAAATGGTAATCAAACACGACCGATATACGCGGTCCACATCCAAAGAATCACCCACCGGAGTGGAAACATAAATGGGGGCACTCAAAGAATCCCGAGGCACACCCGCGTGAGAAGCAAAGTAAGAAGACACATATGAAAAAGTGGAACCAAGGTCGAATAGAACCGATGCCTCCCTGTGACTAACCAGAATAATACCTGTGATAACAGAGTCAGATGCAACAGCCGCAGCGCGATCAGGAATAGCATAGAATCTGGCCTGTCCCCCTCTCGAGGGCGGCCTCTAGAACCCTGACCCCCGCCCCTGGCTGGCTGGGCAGGTGGAATAGCAGCTGGAGCCTGGAATGATAGCCTGCTGGCCCTAAGAACCACGCGGATGCTGTGATGACTGATGAGGGGCTCCTCTCCTGCGCCTGGGGCACTCCCTAACCAGGTGGCGAGTATCCCCGCACTCAAAACAAGCTCTGGGAGGATGCGGTGGTTGTGACTGACCGGCCTCACCCCCACTAGTCTGACCCCTGGAAGGACCCCGCGCAGGTGGTGCACTGGAAACTGGGGGAGCAAAATAAGGCTCCTGAGGTGCTGGAAGACGTGGAGTACTACCGGCTGCGGGCAATGCTGAATGAACCGGTCGGCCGGAATAACCCCTGCCAAAACGACCGGCTGATGAAGTGCGGGCACCAGAGAAATAGCCCGACTCACGAGACCTCTTGGCCTCTCTCTCTCTCCGCTCTCTAGGGAGCATACTCTCGATCCTCTTGGCAATGCTAACTGCCTGCTGATAAGATATATCTGTCTCCAGCTCTCTGGCCATGCTGGATCGGATAGGCGGAACAAGGCCCTCGATAAATCTCCGCACTCTCTCCCGAACCGTGGCTACCAAAGCCGGTGCATGCCTGGCTAGACGGGTGAAACTGATAGCATACTCCGATACCGACATGGAGCCCTGTCGCAACCGCTCAAACTCCGAGCGCCAAGAATCCCTAAGGCTCTAAGGAACAAACTCTCTCAAAAACAGATCTGAAATCTGCGTCCAGGTCAATGAAGCAGACTCCTCCGGACTATCCAACTCGTACGTGCGCCACCAATCATAAGCGGCCCCACGAAACTGAAAAAGCAGTGAAGGAAACCCCGCCGGTCTCCACAATCCCCATAGTACGAAGAATACGATGACACTCCTCTAGAAAACCCAAGGCACCATCCGAAGCCAAACCACTAAACACCGGAGGGTCGTATTTCTTGAATCTCTCCAATCTACGTCGCTCGTCCTCGGAGGCGGCTGGTCCACCTCCGGGTTGTCGTTGGGGCGGCGGGAGGCATAACCAAAACATCCGGAACATGTCCCACCGGCACACGCTGCTCCGGTGTAACGGCTGCGGGAGTACGGGCCCCTCCCCGGCACCGAGATGTAGGCTGCGACGAGAGAAGCGAGTCCTTCACGAGCTAAAGTGGTATACATACTCATGAGCTGGGCCAGGGTCTCCTGTAGTGCCGGAGTAGTAGCAGCTGTAGTCGGTGTACCAGGTGCCTGCGCTCCAACCTGGTCTACCTATGGCACCTCAGCGGCAGCGCGCGCGGGTGTTGTGGCTGCACCTCGGGCGCGTCCTCGTCCTCTACCTCGACCCCGGCCTCTGACGGCAGCAACAGGGGGCGCGGGTACCTGATCATCGCGAGTAGCTCGTGTCCTCACCATCTGTGAGAGAATAGAAAGCAGTAGTTTAGATTTTTGATGCCAAGATTGTCGCACGACAAGGAATCCAAAAGAAATGAAGAGTTTCCTAAACAGTTACATAGCCCCTCGTAGATAAATACAGATGTCTCCGTATCGATCAGCGAGACTCTAAGTAACCGGTCAGTGTCCCGTGACTCCTATGAACCTAGAGCTTTGATACCAACTTGTCACGACCCTAGTTCACCAATTGTGAACATGTCGTGATGGCACCCAGTCCCCACGACTGGGTAAGCCTAACACGTTGCGGAATACACAAGCTATGAACACTTAAATAAGAAACAACAAAAAAAAATAGCATAAAAGGTATGTAATCCGTGCCGCTTGGCACATACATCCGTCAACACACTGAATAAAACATTACCAAGATCCGGAACCCCACGGTAACACAGACTAAAAGAGAAATACAACTGTGGCTCTATGTGTAAAGAGTATCTAACAACGGAATGAAGAAAAATGTCAACTAGTACTACTAGAATAGAAGGGAATCCTCCGGATCCGCGGACGTAGCAGATCATACTTCGAAGTCTCCCAGAAAGCTGCGGAATCACCTAGCACGAGTCTGCTCTGATGTACCTGGATCTGCACAACAAAAGTGTGCAGAAGAGTAGCATGAGTACACCACGGCGGTACTCAGTAAGTGCCAAGCCTAACCTCGATGGAGTAGTGACGAGGAAGGTCAGGGCCCTGCTGAGAAAACAATAATATAATGATGATAACAAAATAAACAATTTAAATGATAATAATTTCCGAAATAACAACAATAAGATGATTACTGCAACTGTCTACAATTAAGCTAACAACAAATAACCAACTCAATAAAACAAATCCAGGACTCGTGGGAATTGAACCCACAGTCCCATTCTCAGTACCTCTGGGTCTCCGGGAATCGAACCCGCAACCCATGTCTCAATAATATCTCAATAACTCAGGATCTCCGGGAATCGAACCCGCAGTCCCTACCAATAATTCAGGATCTCGGGAATCGAACCCGTAGTCCACATTTCAATAATCTCAGGATCTTGGGAATCGAGCCCGTAGTCCATATTTCCATAATCTCAAGATCTTGGGAATCGAACCCGTAGTCCACATTTCAATAATCTCAGGATCTCGGGAATCGAACCCGTAGTCCACATACCAATACTTCAGGATCTCGGGAATCGAACCAGTAGTCCACATTTCAATAATCTCGGGATCTCGAGAATCGAACCCGTAGTCCACATTTCAATAATCTCAGGATCTCGGGAATCGAACCCGTAGTCCACATTTCAATAATCTCAGGATCTCGGGAATCGAACCCGTAGTCCACAACCATAGCAAGTAAGGGAATACACAGAGAGAAGTATAATATGCTTAACGATAACTTCGCCGATGAACAGCGCCAGCGATTACCAAGAAAACTCAAGTAAGTCAATTAAGCAACTAGATAGTTAGATTCTACCAAATCATGCTTTTCTAACTACTACGGGGTAGGAATATCGAATTTAACAACTAAAAACAAGAATATCACTCATTGAACATTTTGAGTAAAGTATGTGTTCAACAACCAGCGCATGTACACGCCCGTCACCTCGCGTACAAGGCATTTAAAGTATCACAATAATATCCTAGGGGTGAAAGTCCCCCACACGAAGTTAGACAAGCCACTTACCTCAATTCCGGTACAAAACCGCTAAGCAATAACCCTCTTGCCACGAATGTCGGCCTCCACAAGTGTAGTATCCGATAAAAATCAATAGAATCACATCAAAATAGGCCAATTGGGCATTACCCAATCAAAATAACTCAAAATATACCAAAACCCACAAGTTGCCAAAACCCGACTTTCGGTATGCTTATCGAAAAATCACGAAAATTATATTTTCGGGTTCCTTATCTCAATACGAGTCCGTGCATATGAAATTTATCGAAATCGGACTCCGTTTGCCCATTCAAATCAAAGATTTGCTAACATTTAGGCCTAGGGCTCAAACACATCTTTAATCTTCCAATTTCGGTGAAATAATCACGGATTTCATGATAAACCAACGAATTAAGGTCAAGAAACTTACCCCCGATGATTTCCCGATGATATCCCAGCGTTCCCCCTTCAAAATCCTCTCTTGGAGCTCAAAAATGGCGTTTTTGTGTATGGGAGTCGCGGGTGTTATGTTCTGAACTTAAGCTCACTGCCAGACATTTTCCTTCATTGCGTTCGCGTGGCCTATCACGCGTTCGCGATGCTCTAACCCATTTACCCTTCGCGTTCGCGTGACGCCACTCGCGTCCGCGATGCATAGCCGGCTAACCCTTCACAAACGCGGCGCTAGTCCACGCGTTCGCGATGACCTTATTTCTCATCCAACCCGCTTTGCTCTTCGCGAACGCGACACAGGGATCGCGAACGCGGTGCCTCTCCTTCTTCCACTACGCGAACGCGACGTATTGGACGTGAACGAGATGCTCTGCAGCACCCAGCCTATGCGAACGCGAACAAGGCCCTCGCGAACGTGATGGCTTAAATCTTGCCCAGTGATCTGCAGTTTTTCTGCAGACTTTTCATGTTTCAAAATGCCGGATGATGGTCCGAATTCATCCCGAGGCCCCCGGGACCCCAACAAAAACCACCAACATACCCCAAAACATGATACGAACTTGTTCCAATCATAAAAACACCATCCTAAACATCAAAATCACCAATTACACACGGATTCAAGCCTAAGTTTCTTAAAACTTTCCGAATTGCACATTCGATCAAAAACCCAACCAAACGACGTCCGAATGACCTGAAAATTTGCGGACAAATCCAAAATCACATAACGAAGCTAAAGAAATTGTCGGAATTCCATTCCGACCCCCGGATCAAAATCTCACCTATCATTCGGATTCGCCAAAATTTCAACCTTCGGCATTTCAAGCCAAATTGAGCTAAGGACCTCCAAAATACATTCCGAGCGCGCTCCCAACCCCGAAATCACCCAACGGACTAATGGAATCATCGGATTTCCGTTCCGAGATCGTCTTAACACTGTTCCGGCTACGGACCATTTTCTAGCTTTAAAGCTCTCATTTAGGGACTAAGTGTCCCAAAATGCCCCAAATTTCAGAACCGACTCTCCCGGCAAACCACGATAGCAGAAATGAACTTAGGGGAACAGTTAAATTGGGGATTGGGGCGTAATTTTCTAATACGACCGGTCGGTTCGTTACACCGACTTCCGGTACGCTTATCAAAAAATCACGAAAATTATATATTCGAGTTCCTTATCTCAATACGAGTCCGTGCATATAAAATTTATCGAAATCGGACTCCGTTTGCCCATTCAAATCAAAGGTTTTCTAAAATTTAGGCATAGGGCTCAAACCCACCTTTAATCTCCCATTTTCAGTGAAATAATCACGGATTCCATGATAAACCAACGAATTAAGGTCCAGAGACTTACCCCCGATGATCTCCCAATGATATCCCAGCGTTTCCCCTTCAAAATCCTCCCTTGGAGCTCAAAAATGGCGTTTTGCGAATGTTGGTCGCGGGTTGACTGTTCTGGACTTAAATCCACTGCCAGACATCTTACTCTATGCGATCGCATGAACACTGTTGCGATCGCATAGAACAAATTGTGACCCTCGCCAAATTACTCTATGCGATCGCATAATCCTCAATGTGATCGCAATGCTCACCAATAATATACCTATGTGATCGCATACCATGCTCCGCGATCGCATAGGACAAAAGCTGGGCCTGGGACCCCCTTCTCTATACACTATGCGATCTCATATGACTGAACGCGATCGCAGAGCACAACCTTCCAGAACTATGTGATCGCATATCCATTCCTGCGATCGCATAGAACAAACACTTGGCCTCTTCAAAAACTTCTATGCGATCGCATTAGCCCATTGCGATCGCATAGAGCATTCGTCTGCAGCACACACCAGCAGTTAACAACATTTCCAAAATGCATGGATTAGCCCGATTTGACCCCCGAATTCACCCCGAGACCCCTGAGACCCCAACGAAAACCACCAACCTACTCCAAAACATGATACGAACTTCTTCCAATCATAAAAACACGTCTGACAACATCAAAACCCATAATTCACATCGAATTCAAGCCTAAATTTCTTAAGACTTTCCGAATTGCACGATCGATCTAAAACCCGACCAAACGACGTCCGAATGACCTGAAAATTTGCGGACATATCCAAAATCACATAACGAAGCTACAGAAATTTTCGGAATTCCATTCCGACCCCCGGATCAAAATCTCACCTATCGTTCGGATTCACCAAAATTTCAAACTTCGGCATTTCAAGCCTAATTGAGCTACAGACCTCCAAAATACATTCCGAACGCGCTCCCAACCCCGAAATCACCCAATGGAGCTAATGGAACCATCAGATTCCCGTTTCGAGGTCGTCTTAACACTGTTCCGATTACGGACCATTTTATAACTTTAAAGTCCTCATTTAGGGACTAAGTGTGCCAATATGCTCCAAATTTCAGAACCGACTCTCCCGGCAAACCACAATAGGAGAAATGAACTTAGTGGAACATTTAAATTGGGGATTGGGGCGTAATTTGCTAAAACGACCGGCCGGGTCGTTACAATAGTCAACGTCCAGTTGACTTTTCCCAACTATTCCTTCTTCTAAGAGACTTTCTATCTCAATTTCAATCAAACTCAACCCGGATTGACTCAAACTCACCCAACATGCATATTACAACATCAACAAGCATATAACGGGGGTAACGGGGTGATAACTCACATGATGACGGGCGGGGTCATCACAATCTTATAGTAGCTTTGGTTTGGTTGTTGGAATCCAAATATCCCACATCGGAATTGAGAGGGAGTCCTGGGCTAGTTAAGTAAAGGCCTTGGACAACATTGGTAGACGCATTTTCCCCAGTGGTTCCTGTAACAGGCCTGGGGAGGAACAAATACGTGCGGGCTAGGCCCAAAGCGGACAATATCTACGTAGTGTTGGGCCGGGTCGTTACAATTGGTATCAGAGCTGACTCTCTAAGTACGATGCGTTGGGTACCCTCAACGATGACGTTGAGTCCTTGTTGGTGGGCGGGGTGCAGTGGTTCCTGGAACATGCACTGTAGGTCTCCTAATATCCCACATCGGAATTGAGAGGGAGTCCTGGGCTAGTTAAGTAAGGCCTTGGACAACATTGGTAGACGCGTTTTCCCCAGTGGTTGTTCCTGTAACAGGCCTGGGGAGGAACAAATCCGTGCGGGCTAGGCCCAAAGTGGACAATATCTACGCAGTGTTGGGCCGGGTCGTTACAATTTCTTATAGTTGTTTCATATTTATGTAAAATTTCTATAGCTGTTGTAGCTTTTTCACCATCAAGTTTTTTATCATTTCTTAATACTCCTAAGGCATCTTTATTTATATTTTGTAACCATAACTTAGTCGTTCCTATTAATGTTCTTTCTATGTATTCTGGTACATCTGATATTCCTATTTTATTGTCTATAATATGTTTTGTCATGTATCCTACCCATAACTGGATTGTCTTATTTATATCTTTTACACAATCTAGATCTAAGAAATTATGTTGTATTGTTGTTGGTATTTGTGTTGGAATCCATTTTGTATATCTTGGTTCTCTATCATTTCTATATGTTTTCTTATAATTATTTTCGTAATTTATATAACTTTTTTGCTCTATTTGTGTATCTTTTGTTCCTGATGTACTAGGTTTTTCATCTATTATCGCATTTATTTCTATACGATCATTTCTACCTTCTTCATTTTGTTCGACTTGTGCTATATTTTCTAAAATTTCCGTATATGTTTCGCTTGTTTCTGAATAATTTTCTAAATCACTATTATTATTTGGTTCATTTATTTCTTCAGTTCTAATTATTTCTAATTTTTCTTCTTGTAATTGTTCTTTGAATCTATTTATCTCAAGTTGTAATTTATTTTCTTGTTCTTTTTCTTTTTGTCTGGTTGCATATAGTTCTTTTTACATGTTTGATTCTTTTTCTAATTCTATTATTTTAGCATTTTTTTTTCTTCTATCTGTTTTATTTCTATTTTAGATTGTTGTTTAATTTTTTCTATCTCATATTTTCGGTCTATTTCTTCATTTTCTCTTGTTATTCTTACTAAAGCAGTTAAGCTGTCTTCTAATTTTAGTGATTCTTTTTCTAACATTAGATATAAGTTGTCTCCTATTTTCTTATATTTTCTTCCTATATTAGAAAATACAATTTTTATTTTTAGTCCTTCTGGGTTTTCGTATGTTTTTTCGTCTACTGCAAATTCCTCTTTATTCATTTTTTAAGTTGTATAATTAGTTTCCATTCTAATTCTGAGATTATATCTATAAGTTGTTCTAATCTATTATTATTGTTTTTAGAGATTTTTAAGTAATTAAATTCAAAATATAAACCATATAATTCATTTTTAATTCTATAGATTAAAAGAAGCAGATAGAATTAAAAATGAATTATATGGTTTATATTGTGAATTTAATTACTTAAAAATCTCTAAAAACAATAATAATAGATTAGAACAACTTATAGATATAATCTCAGAATTAGAATGGAAACTAATTATACAACTTAAAAAATGAATAAAGAGGAATTTGCAGTAGACGAAAAAACATAAGAAAACCCAGAAGGACTAAAAGTAAAAATTGTATTTTCTAATATAGGAAGAAAATATAAGAAAATAGGAGACAACTTATATCTAATGTTAAAAAAAGAATCACTAAAATTAGAAGACAGCTTAACTGCTTTAGTAAGAATAACAAGAGAAAATGAAGAAATAGACCGAAAATATGAGATAGAAAAAATTAAACAACAATAAAAAATAGAAATAAAACAGATAGAAGAAACAAAAAATGCTAAAATAATAGAATTAGAAAAAGAATTATACATGTTAAAAGAACTATATGCAACCAGAAAAAAAGAAAAAGAACAAGAAAATAAATTACAACTTGAGATAAATAGATTCAAAGAACAATTACAAGAAGAAAAATTAAAAATAATTAGAACAGAAGAAATAAATGAACCAAATAATAATAGTGATTTAGAAAATTATTCAGAAACAAGCGAAACATATACGGAAATTTTAGAAAATATAGCACAAGTCGAACAAAATGAAGAAGGTAGAAATGATCGTATAGAAATAAATGCGATCATAGATGAAAAACCTAGTACATCAGGAACAAAAGATACACAAATAGAGCAAAAAAGTTATATAAATTACGAAAATAATTATAACAAAACATATAGAAATGATAGAGAACCAAGATATACAAAATGGATTCCAACACAAATACCAACAACAATACAACATAATTTCTTAGATCTAGACCGTGTAAAAGATATAAATAAGACAATCCAGTTATGGGTAGGATACATGACAAAACAGATTATAGACAATAAAATAGGAATATCAGATGTACCAGAATACATTGAAAGAACATTAATAGGAACGACTAAGTTATGGTTACAAAATATAAATAAAGATGCCTTAGGAGTATTAAGAAATGATAAAAAACTTGATGGTGAAAAAGCTACAACAGCTATAGAAATTTTACATAAATATGAAACAACTACAATAAATGAATTTAGTAGTGCAGAAACAGAACAAGTAGAACAGCATAGAGAAACAATATTAAATAGAAATCTAACGTCAAAATTAGCAATATGTAATATGCGTTACATAGACGAATATACATGTACATTTAAAGAATTTTACTATAAAGGAATATATAGTATAGAGGAAAGTAAAGAAATAAGAAAATTATATTTTTCAAAATTACCAGAACCATTTAGTTCAAAAATATTAAAAGATTGGAATAATGCAGCATTACAAGATACTTTAGGAGCAAGAATTAAATACTTGCAAAATTGGTTTGCAGAATTATGTGAAAAACATAAAGAAGAAATTAAAATGGAAAAAACGTTAATAAAAAACTTAGCATGTTGTAAAGATAAAACATCACCTCAGTTTGGATGTAATAAAAGATACTATAATAAAAATCATAATAAAATTAAGAAATACAAAAAGTATAAGTCAAAATTTAAGTATAAAAAACCTAGGCGAAGATATTATGTAAAGAAATTTAATAACAAAAGACATTACCTACCTAAGAAAAAATTATCAGAATGTAAATGTTATAATTGTGGAAAATTAGGACATTTAGCAAAAGATTGCAAAATACCTAAAAATCAAAGAGCTAAGCAAGTATCAGAAATAATAATAAACGACGAAGAATACGTACAAATGGAATACATAGACTATGAATTAGAAAGTAATGATAGTATATATGAATTATCGGAAAATGAATTAGAATCAATATTAGAATCAGATAATGAAGACAATGAATTAACAGATGACTGAAAAAGAAATAAATATAATAACCCAAGAAGAATACCAAGATGAAGAATCTACGGAACAAAAAGTAATATTTGATGAAAATATATTTGAACAAATAAAAGGAAAAGAATTAGACTTAAGTGTAGAAAAAATATTAGATATACCAAAAATGAAAAATTGGTTCAAAAGAAGTAAAGAAGAATACTATGTAATTAGCCAAAGAGAACACATAATAGACTGTAAATACACCAAAGGAAAAGCTAAAATAGCAATAATAAATAAACGTATAATAAATAAAGAAATACAGGACATAAGGGCAAAAAACCCAATTAAATACGTACATCTATGTCACGACCCAAATCCAGTCGTGATGGCGCCCAACAATCAAGCTAGGCCAGCCAAACAAACAGTTTAATTATGACACAATACCAGTCCCCAAATGGACAACCCAAAAGAATATATGAGTTTAAGAACTCCAATAATATTAATACTGAACGAAAGTACTGACACTCCCAAAGATCCGGAGTCACAAGTCTAGAGCCTCTAACAAAACCCAATAGGAAATAGAGAGTACGATATAGAAGTACTCAAGTCCGAATACAAAATATACAATAACAACTGGAATGAGAGGAGAAGCTAGGCTCTGCGAACGTAGGCAACTACCTCAGCAACTCGATGTGACAATGTAAACGCTGGAGATGTCCGTCTACTGCTCCTGTGTACCTGAGTCTGCACACAAAAGGTGCAGGGAGTAGGGGTGAGTACTAAGTACTCGGTGAGTAACAAATATATATATGTAGTTGACAGTAAGAAATCCACAAAAATACCACAATATGAAGCTACACTACAGTCCGAATCTCCTACGAACTAGCAGCAACAATACAATATAGCTACCACAAAGTAATTCAACAAATATAGATGCAATGCAATGCACATAACTGCTACGGCGTGTAGCCCGATCCCATTTAACGTCGACGGCGCTCACTGGGGGTGTGTACAGACTCCGGAGGGGCTCCTACAGCCCAAGCGCAATACTACTGCGGCGTGCAGTCCGATCCTCATATCAACCACTGCGGCGTGCAGCCCGATCCCATACTCAGTCCACAATAAGCAATTAAGTCACAAAACAATTCATTTTCCTTAATTCCAGTTCTCAATTCATAATTTATGAAAAATGCTTTAACTTTATTAAGTTTGTAAAAGCCGGTGACTTAGCATTTCAAAAGTGTGATTTCAATTTCCAGGACTGAGATCAGTGATTTAAGCAATTATAGCTATCACATAAATATTGTCCTCTAAGGACGCTACAGATCGGCACAAGGCCCCAAACAAGGCTTACAACCCACAAATATAGCAAATACAGTGTATTTCCAACACTAACATCATATTATTCATTCCCGGGATGGACCAAGTCTCAATCCCCAATCACAATCAATCCCGCACCTGCCACGGTGTGCGAGCCACGCCCTATTAGCGTCACAATGTGCTAAGCCGGGGTTTCGAACCCTCCAGGCTACAATATACACAAACTACTCACCTCTAGCCGGTCGTAGAATCGTCCGCGATGCCTTTTCCTTTGAATTTCGCTCCCTCGTGCGTAGAATCTAGTCAAACCACAATAATTATATCAAATACGGGTCAAAGAATCATAACCCACTTCAATTTATATGAAATTCGCAAAATTACACTAAGTTGGTAGAACCCGACTTTCGGTACGATTCTCGAAAAATTACGAAAGTCTCATATTCGGAACCCTCATCTCAATACGAGTCTAAGCATATCAATTTTACCAAATTCGGACTCCATTTGCTCATTCAAAACCTTGATTTTCTAAAGTTCAAGCCTAGGGTTAAATCTTCCATGAATCACCCCAAATTCTTCCATTTTCATGATATAATTGCATAATAATACCAATACTAATCATAGTTTAAGTCCATAGTTGCTTACCCGATGATTTCCCTTGAGTTTCTCTTCAAAATCGCCTAAATCGCCTCTAAAGCCGAGACCCAAATGTGTGAAATATTCTGAAATTTTTCTAACTTCTGATACACTTAACTTACAGCGATTTTCGCTTATGCGGAAGAATTTCCGCTCCTACGCGTCCGCTTCTGCGGAGATTCGATCGCTCCTGCGGATATTTCCGCTTCTGCGACTAGGCGTCCGCCTCTGCGGACTCGCCTAAGCGGCTTCCCTTCCGCTTCTGCGATCCCTCACCCCACAGCCCTTGGCCGCTTCTGCGGCTCCCTTTACGCTCCAGCGGTTCCGCTTCAGCGGAAAATGTTCCGCTTCTGCGGTCCCCAGCGCTTCTGCGCTCCTCGTCCGCTTCAGCGCACCCGCTCCTGCGCCCATAATTCCGCAGGAGCGGAAACAACAGAGACAGGACTCCTCAAACCTGCAATTTCCATGTTTTTCTCCCGATTAACCATCCGAAAACACCCCGAGGCCCCGGGACCTCATTCAAACACACCAACACATCCTAATTCCTTATTCGAACTTGTTCCAATCATAAAAACACCATCCTAAACATCAAAATCACCAATTATCCACGGATTCAAGCCTAAGTTTCTTCAAAACTTTCAAAACTAACATTCAATCCAAAACCCGATCAAACGATGTCCGAATGACCTGAAAATTTGCAGACATATCCAAAATCACATAACAAAGCTACATAAATTGTCGGAATTCCATTCCGACCCCTGGATCAAAATATCACCTACCATCCGGTTTTCGCCAAAATTCAACATTCGCCAATTCCAACTTAAAACTACACCGGACCTCCGAATTCAATTCCGATTGTTCTCCTAAGTCATAAATGATCCCCCGGAACTAGTCGAATCATCGGAATCCGGTTCCGAGCACTCTAACTCAATAGTCAACTCTTGGTTGACTTTTCATATTCAAGCTTTCTTCAAACATGCTATTTGTTTCATTTTCAATCCAAATCACTTCTAACTCACCCGATATACTCTAATACTGTTTTAAAAGCATAATATATGTAAATGCAAGGTAACGGGGTGGTAATTCCCATAACGACGGGCCGGGTCGTTACAATCTAGGAGGAACAGAAATATTAATAAAGGCATGTTTTAGAGAAGGAATAGATACACCAATAGAAATTTACCTAGCAGATGATAGAATTATACAACCTATAGAAAAAAGTATAATAAGTGCGGTACGAGGAAATTTGATATACCAAAAATTTAAGTTTATAATTAGTGCTAACTATTCAGTAGCGATAAATGATAAAAATATAGATAAATCACTTGTATTATACTGGAAAATGTCAGGAATAGAATTAACTCCAGGTAGTAAGATATTTACAGCAAGATGTAAAAACTTATATATATTAACAACCAAACATAAGATAATGGCAAGAAATAAAATAAACAAAATAAAGATAGAAAATCCTTTTGAAAGAATAGTTACAGTTATAGATAACAATGAGTATAGTTATAATGAATTAGACATAGAAGAAGATTTAGACATAGTAAAAGAAAGACTAAGTACATCAAAAGATTAAGTTTTGAAGTAGGACAAACATCATCAACTAAAACAAGCACATTAGATAAGGTAGGATATAAAATACCTAAACATATAGAGCAATTACCAAAAGAGATAAAACATCATCATTATTACATAACAGGAGTAATAAATGAAAGAAAATACTTAATACTAATAAATACAGGACAAGAAGAAAACTATTATAATGACCCGGCCCGTCGTTACGGGAATTACCACCCCGTTATGTTGCATTAACATATCTTATGCTTCTATATCAGTATTAGAACCTATCGGGTGAGTTAGGAGTGAATTGAATTGAAAATGAAGCAAATAGCATGTTTGAAGTAAGTTTGAATATGGAAAGTCAACCTAGAGTTGACTATCGAGTTAGAGTGCTCAGAATCAGATTCTGATGATTTGAATAGATTCGAGGGATCATTTATGACTTAGGAGAGCAATCGCAATTGAATTTGGAGGCCCGGTGTAGTTTTAGGCTTGAATTGGCGAAGGTTGAATTTTGGTGAAATCCGAACGGTAGGTGAGATTTTGATCCGGGGGTCGGAATGGAATTCCGACAATTCCTGTAGCTTCGTTATGTGATTTTGGATATGTCCGCAAATTTTCAGGTCATTCGGACGTCGTTTGATCGGGTTTTGGATTGCATGTTAGTTTTGAAAGTTTTGAAGAAACTTATGCTTGAATCCGTGTGGAAATGGTGATTTTGATGTTTAGGATGATGTTTTTATGATTGGAACAAGTTCGTATCGTGTTTTGGAGTATGTTCGTGGTTTTCGTTGGGGTCCCGGGAGCCTCGGGACGAATTCGGGGGTCCAAGCGGACCAATTGGTGCCAAATGCACTGCTGTTTCTGCTGCAATTAATGCAGAGAATTTTTGTGCTTCGCGATCGCGAAGCTATGTATGCGATCGCGTAAGAGAAGGATGTTGTAACGACCCGGCCCGTTGTTATGGGAATTTCCACCCCGTTATATTGTATTAACATATCTTATGCTTCTATATCAGTGTTAGAACCTATCGGGTGAGTTAGGAGTGAATTGAATTGAAAATGAAGCAAATAGCATGTTTGAAGTAAGTTTGAATATGGAAAGTCAACCTAGAGTGGACTATCGAGTTAGAATGCTCGGAATCAGATTCTGATGATTCGACTAGTTTCGGGGGATCATTTATGACTTAGGAGAGCAAACGGAATTGAATTTGGAGGTCCGGTGTAGAAATAGGCTTGAATTGGCTAAGGTTGAATTTTGGCGAAACCCGAACGGTAGGTGAGATTTTGATCCGGGAGTTGGAATGGAATTTCGACAGTTGCAGTAGCTCCGTTAGGTGATTTTGGATGTGCCTGCAAAATTTCAGGTCGTTCGGACGTCGTTTGATCGGGTTTTGGATTGAATGTTAGTTTTGAAAGTTTTGAAGAAACTTAGGCTTGAATCCGTGTGTAATTGGTGATTTTGATGTTTAGGATGGTGTTTTTATGATTGGAACAAGTTCGTATCGTGTTTTGGAGTATGTTGGTGGTTTTCGTTGGGGTCCGGGGGCCTCGGGGTGAATCCGGACCATCATCCGGCATTTTGAAGCAAGGAAAAGTCTGCTGTAAATTGCAGATCTCTGGGCAGGATTTTAGCCTTCGCATTCGCGAGGGCAAGGCCCGCGTTCGCGAAGGCCAGGCAGGGCAATGCATCGCGTTCGCGTAGGAGAAGGCCGCGTTCGCGAAGGTGAAACAAGCTAAGCCTCGCGTTCGCGTGGGGACCTACGCGTTCGCGTAGGAGAAAGATGGAGACCATCGCGATCGCGTGAAAGGGAGACGCGTTCGCGTAGAAGGAAAATCAGACGGCTGGGAGCTAGTGCATCGCGAACGCGTTGGGGAGGTCGCGTTCGCGAAGGTCAATCCGGAGCTGGGCATCGCGAACGCGTGGCAATGAACGCGAACGCATAGAAGAAAAGTCCCAGGCAGTGAATTAAAACAAGAAACATTTCACATACGGGTTTCATTTCATAAACCCCCATTTTTGAGCCCTAGAGAGAAGAAATCACGGGAAAATGCTGGGAAATCATCGGGTATTCATCGGAGGTAGGTTTCTTGACTCAAAAACATCATTTTATGGTAGAATTAACATCAATCTTCATGAATTTGGGTAGAAATTGTGAAGGATTGTGGCCTAGATATTGAAAACCAAAATTTGGGTTTTGAAAGGCCAATCGAACTCCGATTTTGGTAAATTTTATATGTACGGACTCGTGGCGAGACGAGGGTTCTGGAAATATGAGTTTCGAAATTTTTCGAGATGTGGGCCCGGGGCTCGGGTTTGGCCAATTTCGTGATTTTTGATATTTTTCGAGTTCTTTCGATTGGGTTATGTTCCATTAGCGTATTTTGATATATTTGTGCTGATTTGTGCTAGTTTTAACGTGCGTGGATGTCGGTTCGGGGAGCTAAGGCGTCGCGGGCATGAGCTTTCGTCGGTTCGAGGTGGGTATTTCTTGTAAATGATGTCCTGAGGGTTAGTAAACCCGGACTTGCACATCTTAGTGCTGTGTTGAGGTGACTTGCATGCCGAATAACGGGCGTGGGGTAGAGCACCATTAGGGATCGTGACTTGGTCCGTCCCGCATAATAAATAATAACACCTAATTGTTAAAATGAATTGGACTAATTATCACGTTTGGGCTTCGTGCCAATTATTTGAATCCTTCAAGGATTGGTATCACCGTTTTGATAACACTGAGCATATTTTATTCTAAATTTAAGGTTTAAAATGGAATTATTGCTATTCAGCATTTTCTATAAGGTTATGAAAAACTTGAACAAGGTCTTAATAACATTTTTTTTGTTGTGAGCTAATATGATATTGTTGCCGTAGGGCTTTCTTGATTATTTGTTAGACCGATTGGGGCCGAGGGCCATATGTTAGGGCATGACATTCATGTGAGCATATGCATACACATGCATGGATCGGACTGCACGCCGCAGTGGTATATGGATCGGGCCGCGCGCCGCAGCAGGTGTGATATTGATATTGTGCTTGGGCTGTAGGAGCCCCTCCGGAGTCTGGACACCCCCAGTGAGCACGGGTACCCAAAAGGATCGGGCTACACGCCGTAGCGGTCATATGCATTGCATGGCATACATACATTGGTTTACGTGTACTACGTGGCATAACATTTTAGCACTCATACTTTACTGGCACATGTGCATTTGTTGCTTTATTGACCAGATCTCCTGGTATAAATTGTTAAGGAGTGCTGAGCCCGAGAGGCTGATTTGAGTGCTGACTTGCACTGCTTGAGATTCTCCCGGGTATTGGTATGTTATAATGAAAGAAAGTAGCTAAAAATTGAGATTTCTAAATAATCTACTCACATATGCTGAAAAGGAATAAAATGATAGTGTTTTGAAGTTTTATGATAGTTCTGTATTGTGTAGCAAGAGATAGTGCCTTGCGTGGTTTTCTTCCCTTCAGCATTATTTACTTTTATTACCGCTGAGTTGGAAGTACTCACACCCGACTCCCTCTGCACCTTGTGTGCAGATCCAGGTACATTACAGCAGAGCTGATTCCATTGCGGCTCGGGAGTGCTTTTGGACGGTCGAGGTAGCTGCCAGCGTTCGCAGGACCTGATTCTCCAGTTTGTCTATATTTTGTTCTGATCATCCCACACTTGTGCACGGTTATATTCACTATTTACACTTGTATATTCCGTAGAGGCTCATGACTCTTGACCCTTCGATCTATGGGAGTTGGCACGTGTTGGGACTTGGTTCCCTGTTTTTAATATGTATCTATCACTGTTGAATTATTTCCGTATGCTTAAATTGGATAAAGTGAGCTTATGGCTCCGTGATTGTTGTTAATTGGTCAGGCTGGCCTAGCAGTGTGCTGGGCGCCATCACGACCGGATTTGGGGTCGTGACAAGTTGGTATCAGAGCCTAGGTTTACTAGGCCTCATGAGTCTTGAGCCGGTTAGTAGAGTCTTGTGGATCGGTACGGGGACGCCCGTACTTATCCTCGGGAGGCTGCGAACCTTTAGGAAACACTTCACATTTCTTGGAATTCTTATCGTGCGCACTTGATTCAGCTTGAGATATAATTTTTGAAATTCCTTCCGCACGTCTGTGTACGCATCGAGCGCTCAGTAATATAATTGACTTATGGCTTGCAATTCCCCGATCGAGGGGCGAGATATAATCTCCATGAGTTCATGTTGGGCCAGTCGGGAGGACTTGAGGCCGAATCCTTGTCTATGGCTTGAGCACCAAGGTATTAATTTTGCGAGTCGGTATTATGAAGTTCATACGATCGGTACTGATCCTTATTGTGCAAATGGCAGTTTGATAATGGGAGAGTTGTAAGGTATTCAGTTCTTATTGTGATTTGATATGTGTTATGATTCGAGCAGGTACAACGCAGGTTCAAGTATAAATTATGATAATATGATTCGTATAGTATTGATATTTAATGTTGATGAAATACATTGTGATATCTTGTTGAGTTGTGGATGTATTGTTAGAATGGTTTGGTGATTCTCTGGCAGGTGGATAGGCCAATTTACAAAGGAAACTCTGCCGAAATTTTTGGAAAATTTGGGACTTAGAAAGATTTCTGTCACCTAAAGAGAGTGGGCTTATTGGTGGTGCATGTATATCTGCAAGAATTGCAGAAGAGCTAAGGTCTCTGATGATTCAAGTCTCTGTCAAGGCTTGTAAATGACTTGAGTTTGATCTCATATTAACATTTTGGCATCACTTGAGTAATAATGATATGAGTGGTTGAAAGTGCTTTGATGTATGACTCCGAGCTAAGTTGGGGAGGTTGTTATTGATTAACTGATTGCACTGTCGTATGTTGTGTTGGCTCTGTCTCTAGGTATGTGGGAAATTTTGATAAAGGTTATGGTGCTTCGTAGATATGAAGAAATACTAGGATGTTGTGAACTTATGTTGGTAAAGAATGTTCGGTGTATAGAAAAGAAAGATAGCTAATTGTATCCGTATGTAATCATGATCTGCAGTGTCAGAGTTCTAATAAGGCACGAGTGGTTCTGTTCAATAAGACAGTTGAATTACAGCTGAATAAGGATGACTGACGCCCGAGAATTGTTTACGGTGTTCAAGATTTTACTTGTAACAGCCCAGGTGTCTTAAGATTGTGCATGTGGCTAAAGATGGTGGTTTTTTTAGATGAGATCGGTACTTGTGTTATATTATGTGAATGATGGGATTCTATGTAATCCGTATTGGAAGGTAATGATAACGAATTCAAATCGCAAGAGGTTCTTCAAAATTAAGTATTGTAGGATGTGATCCTTCTGGGAAATATTGAGAGAGTATTCAGTGGCCTATATGTCTTAGACCGTGTGGTCTTATGTACGAGTCTTGTGTGGAATGAGTTGATGTGTTATGGTGCTACAGTAATGGCTAATATTAAATCAAAGATGAATCAGAAAGGAAAACTGGGTAAATAGAACAACTTGTTAATAAACCGAAGCGGTATGACAAAGAATACGACTAATTCCTGGTATGTGGTTGAAGTAATGAGTCTTGCAGATATTGTGCAATAAAGCTTTTGAGTGCTGGCAGTCGGGTAACCCGATATGGGTATAATATGGGTATAAGGACTCAGTCCTGGCAGTTTAACTTATGCATTGTGATTGGGAGAAAGAGTTTATGATGTGTTTTAATGTGGTTTGAAAAATGAGTGTATTTCCTGTTGGTATGCAAAGCTTGGAATGTGTAATGAGTTTTCTCTATATGGGATCATAAAAGTCCTTGACTAGTTGAGTGCGTCGATGTTTGCGGCGTAGGAAAGGGATAAGAATTTCCATGTTATCTTAGTATGGTATACACGATGTTGTTATGAAAAGTTGATAATGGTATATTCTAGGTTTGAGATCAGTTCATAATATATGGGAAGCACGGACAGCTGCAGGTGAATTAAGAATCGATCTTTCTGATGATTTAAGAAAATGGTACTGCTATTCTATTAACTTGGCAGGGAATATGATCCAAAAAGGACAATATAATGTAAACTGATAATATCCAGTGGTATGGTGGTATTCTCTTGTTGGATCGACTATAATAATTGAGTCGTTGATGGCATAGTGAAATTTCTGAATGGCTGTCGTGGTATGAATGGACGCTTGATGTGCGTTATGTATTCGTATGGTGGAGTGTGGAACTAGGTATAGCGATTCATGTGTTATATATGTGTTGGAGACTAGAAGTTCTTGTAATCCGCCTATGCAGTGGTTGTATATCGTGTGTATCGACACCGTTTTGTGGTTATTGGAAATCGGAAGCCCTAGTGGCTCTCTCTTAGCTTGATATGATGAATTTGGGTTATGATACCTTATTTCAGACTGGTTGACATAAGTCAGGTCGTCTAGACAAATGAGCTATGGACTATGTCGGAAAATGGCACAAATTGCGTAGCAGAGAGCATCGGAGTATGCTTCAACAGAGTAGTTGTACCCAGGACCAGCGGACGGCTGGTAGGCATAGCTTTGTCAGTTGGACCTTAGTGGCGGATGTCAGGGAGGAGGTATCTACCATTGATTCAGTTCCAGTATTGAGAAACGTTGTCAGATGCGTTCATGTGGCCGAGCTTGAGGCTATATGTATATATATGTTTGCTATAATGAGAAAATTCGACTCGATATGCATTTCCTTTGCGAGATTTATGCGTGGATCGGGTGGCAGGCTGCCACAGGTATGGTATCCGGATCGGGTGGCACGCTGCCACGGGTATGTCATTGGAGCGGGTTGCACGCCGCAACGGAATATTGTGAAAATATAGTTAGTTATATGCTACTTGGTATACAATACTTCCTCGCTTCTGAGGAAAAGTCCGTATTGAGTATCGCTTGGCGAATGGCACATCGGTTGTGTCCTTTCAGGATTTGATTGCATACGTTAATTGTTTCACCGTGGGTGAGGTTGATTGCTTGGGTTCAAGACCTAGATATGTGCGTGGCTAACCGTTTTAAGCTTAGTGGCTTGAGGTGCTTCATGAGTAATAACGTTGGGATAGAATCACGAATCGTGGCAAGGCCACGTGATGTTATGACCTCTCGAGGAGGATTCGGGTACTCTATTTCTATAATGCGAGACGCGATCTCAGTTCTATGTTATGATGACACAAAGGAATTGAATTGCAGCTCTTTTACTGGAGACAGTTATCATAATTTGAGCTGTCATGATTCGAGTGTGTTCAGACGTTTCTATTGGAGCCTATGTTGTGCTCGTCGTGGCTTAGGCCGGTGTTGAGGTATCATATCACCAGTGCGGTGTGTTATAATCGAAATGACCATCGGAGTCATTAATGAATACGAGCATATTGGATCTTAGCTTGTTACAAAGGTAAAAATTGAGGTTTGGCTCCGAAACCTATTGTGGTACCAGTTTTAAAAGGGAAATAGATTCACGAATGGTTAAGCTGAGAGATGGGTTCGGTATATCGCGTGCTTCAGCTGCCGTGGGCAGGATATGGAGGTGTTGGAATCAGACTCTATCTAATGAAAGAGGTTATCAGCTAGTATTTGGTTATTGTGGCCAGTTGTTGTGATTAGAGACTATCGTCTCGAGTGATTAGGTTGTCAATACATCATATGATCTCACCTGGAGTAGTGAATATGGGTTATTGCAGTGGATTCGAGTGTATCCTGAGTATAGGCATGGGATTAGCATTTGGCCTATGATTTCAGAAAGTGTAATATGATTTATGGTTCAGATGGTCTGTGAAATTTTAATTATATGGTGTTTTCGGACTTATGTGAGATAGGGTGACGTATGATCGCCCGAGTATATGCTTGGTAAGGTCATTCAGCTATTGAGTTGCTTCTAGTACAACTCTAAGTCCGCTCGAGGACGAGCGTTTGTTTAAGTTGGGGAGAATGTAATGACCCGGCCCGTCGTTACGGGAATTTCCACCCCGTTATGTTGTATTAACATATCTTATGCTTCTATATCGGTGTTAGAACCTATCGGGTGAGTTAGGAGTGAATTGAATTGAAAATGAAGCAAATAGCATGTTTGAAGGAAGTTTGAATATGGAAAGTCAACCTAGAGTTGACTATCGAGTTAGAGTGCTCGGAATCTTCTGATGATTCGACTAGTTTCGGGGGATCATTTATGACTTAGGAGAGCAATCGGAATTGAATTTGGAGGTCCGGTGTAGAAATAGGCTTGAATTGGCTAAGGTTGAATTTTGGCGAAATCCGAACGGTAGGTGAGATTTTGATCCGGGGGTCGGAATGGAATTCCGACAGTTGCAGTAGCTCCGTTAGGTAATTTTGGATGTGCCTGCAAAATTTCAGGTCGTTCGGACGTCGTTTGATCGGGTTTTGGATTGAATGTTAGTTTTGAAAGTTTTGACGAAACTTAGGCTTGAATCCGTGTGTAATTGGTGATTTTGATGTTTAGGATGGTGTTTTTATGATTGGAACAAGTTCGTATCGTGTTTTGGAGTATGTTGGTGGTTTTCGTTGGGGTCCCGGGGGCCTCGAGGTGAATCCGGACCATCATCCGGCATTTTGAAGCAAGGAAAAGTCTGCTGTAAATTGCAGATCTCTGGGCAGGATTTTAGCCTTCGCATTCGCGAGGGCAAGGCCCGCGTTCGCGAAGGCCAGGCAGGGCAATGCATCGCGTTCGCGTGGGAGAAGGCCGCGTTCGCGAAGGTGAAACAGGCGAAGCCTCGCGTTCGCGTGGGGACCTACGCATTCGCGTAGGAGAAAGATGGAGACCATCGCGATCGCGTGAAAGGGAGATGCGTTCGCGTAGAAAGAAAATCAGACGGCTGGGAGCTAGTGCATCGCGAACACGTTGGGGAGGTCGCGTTCGCGAAGGTCAATCCGGAGCTGGGCATCGCGAACGCGTGGCAATGAACGCGAACGCGTAGAAGAAAAGTCCCAGGCAGTGAATTAAAACCAGAAACATTTCACATACGGGTTTCATTTCATAAACCCCCATTATTGAGCCCTAGAGAGAAGAAATCACGGGTAAACGCTGGGAAATCATTGGGTATTCATCGGAGGTAAGTTTCTTGACTCAAAAACATCATTTTATGGTAGAATTAACATCAATCTTCATGAATTTGGGTAGAAATTGTGAAGGATTGTGGCCTAGATATTGAAAACGAAAATTTGGGTTTTGAAAGGCCAATCGAACTCCGATTTCGGTAAATTTTATATGTACGGACTCGTGGCGAGACGAGGGTTCTGGAAATATGAGTTTCGAAATTTTTTGAGATGTGGGCCTAGGGCTCGGGTTTTGCCAATTTCGTGATTTTTGATATTTTTCGAGTTCTTTCGATTGGGTTATGTTCCATTAGCCTATTTTGATATATTTGTGCTGATTTGTGTTAGTTTTGACGTGCGTGGATGCCGGTTCGAGGAACTAAGGCGTCGCGGGCATGAGCTTTCATCGGTTCGAGGTGGGTAATTCTTGTAAATGATGTTCTGAGGGTTAGTAAACCCCGAACTTGCACATCTTAGTGCTGTGTTGAGGTGACTTGCATGCCGAATAACAGGCGTGCGGTAGAGAACCATTGGGGATCGTGACTTGGTCCATCCCGCGTAATAAAAAATAACACCTAATTGTTAAAATTAATTGGACTAATTATCACGTTTGGGCTTCGTGCCAATTATTTGAATCCTTCAAGGATTGGTATCACTGTTTTGATAACACTGAGCATATTTTATTCTAAATTTAAGGTTTAAAATGGAATTATTGCCATTCAGCATTTTTTATAAGGTTATGAAAAACTTGAACATGGTCTTAATAACATTTTTTTTGCTGTGAGCTAATATGATATTGTTGCCGTAGGGCTTTCTTGATTATTTGTTAGACTGATTAGGGCCGAGGGCCATATGGTTGGGCATGACATTCATGTGAGCATATGCATACACATGCATGGATCGGACTGCACGCCGCAATGGTATATGGATCGGGCTGCGCACCGCAGCAGGTGTGATATTGATATTGTGCTTGGGCTGTAGGAGCCCCTCCGGAGTCTGGACACCCCCAGTGAGCACGGGTACCCAAAAGGATCGGGCTACACGCCGTAGCAGTCATATGCATTGCATGGCATACATACATTGGTTTACGTGTACTACGTGGCATAACATTTTAGCACTCACACTTTACTGGCACATGTGCATTTGTTGCTTTATTGACCATATCTCCTAGTATAAATTGTTAAGGAGTGCTGAGCCCGAGAGGCTGATTTGAGTGCTGACTTGCACTGCTTGAGATTCTCCCCGGTATTGGTATGTTATAATGAAAGAAAGTAGCTAAAAATTGAGATTTCTAAATAATCTACTCACATATGCTGAAAAGGAATAAAATGATAGTGTTTTGAAGTTTTATGATAGTTCTATATTGTGTAGCAAGAGATAGTGTCTTGCGTGGTTTTCTTCCCTTCAGCATTATTTACTTTTATTACCGCTGAGTTGGAAGTACTCACACCCGACTCCCTGCACCTTGTGTGCAGATCCAGGTACATTACAGCAGAGCTGATTCCATTGCGGCTCGGGAGTGCTTTTGGACAGTCGAGGTAGCTGCCAGCGTTTGCAGGACCTGATTCTCCAGTTTGTCTATATTTTGTTCTGATCATCCCACACTTGTGCACAGTTATATTCACTATTTACACTTGTATATTCCGTAGAGGCTCATGACTCTTGACCCTTCGGTCTATGGGAGTTGGCACGTGTTGGGACTTGGTTCCCTGTTTTTAATATGTATCTATCACTGTTGAATTATTTCCGTATGCTTAAATTGGATAAAGTGAGCTTATGGCTCCGTGATTGTTGTTAATTGGTCAGGCTGGCCTAGCAGCGTGCTGGGCGCCATCACGACCAGATTTGGGGTCGTGACAGATGTTGAGCTTTGCGATCGCGAGGGTGAGTCTGCGATCGCGTAGGGTAAAGCTGGTAAGCTCTGCGATCGCAAGGTTGAGTCTTCGATCGCGTAGTGTATCGAGATGAGGCTGGGAGATTGCTCTTCGCGATCGCAGGAGTAGTGATGCGATCGTGTGAGGTTGAGTGTTTTTGCATCGCGATCGCGGGTCGGTCGATGCGATCGCGTAAGGTCGTGTTCTTGAGCAGTGCGATCACGACCCCTTTGATGCGATCGCGTAGGGTCACTGAGTTGAGCACTACGATCGCGTCTAGGCTCACGCGATCGCATAGAGGAAAGTTGGCAGCTAGGTTTTTGTGTATCGCGATCGCACACCCAGTGCTGCGATCGCGTAGAATAAACAGCCCAGGCAGTGAGTTTAAGTCCAGAAACATTTCATGTGAGCATATGCATACACATGCATGGATCGGACCGCACGCCGCAGTGGTATACGGATCGGGCTGCGCGCCGCAGCAGGTGTGATATTAATATTGTGCTTGGGCTGTAGGAGCCCCTCCGGAGTCTGAACCCCCACGGTGAGCACGGGTACCCAAATTGGATCGGGCTACACGCCGTAGCGGTCATATGCATTGCATGGCATACATATATTGGTTTACGTGTACTACGTGGCATAACATTCAGCACTCATGTATTACTGGCACATATGCATTAGTTGCCTTATTGACTAGATCTCCTGGTGTAAATTGATAAGGAGTGCTGAGCCCGAGGGGCTGACTTGAGTGCGGACTTGCACTGCTTGAGATTGTATCCAGATATTGGTATATTATTATGAAAGAAAGTAGCTAAAATTGAGATTTCTAAATAATCTACTCACATATGCTTGAAAGGAATAAAAAGATAGTTCTGTATTGTGTAGCATGAGATAGTGCCTATCGTGGTTTTCTCCCCTTCAGCATTATTTACTTTTATTACTGCTGAGTTGGAAGTACTCACACCCGACTCCCTGCACCTTGTGTGCAGATCCAGGTACATCACTGTGGAGCTGATCCTATTGCGGCTTGGGAGTTCTTTTGGACAGTCGAGGTAGCTGCCAGCGTTCGCAGGACCCTGATTCTCCAGTTTGTCTGTATTTTGTTCTGATCATCCCACACTTGTGCAGAGTTATATTCACTATTTACACTTTGTATACTCTGTAGAGGCTCATGACTCTTGACCCTTCGGTCTATGGGAGTTGGCACGTGTTGGGACTTGGTTCCCTGTTTTTAATATATCTATCACTGTTATGCTTAAATTGGATAAAGTGAGCTTGTGGCTCCGTGATTGTTGTTGATTGGTCGGGCTGGCCTAGCAATGTACTGGGCGCCATCACGACCGGATTTGGGATCGTGACAAGTTGGTATCAGAGCCTAGGTTTACTAGGCCTCATGATTCTTGAGCCGGTTGGTAGAGTCTTGCGGATCGGTACGGGGACGCCTATATTTATCCTCGGGAGGCTGCGAACCTTTAGGAAACACTTCACATTTCTTGGAATTCTTATCATGCGCACTTGATTCAGCTTGAGATAAAAATTTTGAAATTCCTTCCACACGTCTGTGTACGCTTCGAGCACTCAGTAATATAATTGCCTTGAGAGCTTGTGATTCCCCGATCGAGGGGCGAGGTATAATCTCTATGAATTCATGTTGGGCCAGTCTGGAGGACTTGAGGCCAGATCTTTGTAACGACCCGACCGGTCATTTTAGAAAATTACGCCCCAATCCCTAATTTAACTATTCCCCTAAGTTCATTTCTGCTATTGTGGTTTGCCGGGAGAGTCGGTTCTGAAATTTTGAGCATTTTGGGACACTTAGTCCCTATATGAGAGCTTTAAAGCTAGAAAATGGTCCGTAGCCGGAACAGTGTTAAGACGATCTCGGAACGGAAATCCGATGGTTCCATTAGCTCCGTTAGGTGATTTCGGGGTTGGGAGCGCGTTCGGAATGTATTTTGGAGGTCCGTAGCTCAATTAGGCTTGAAATGCCGAAGATTGAAATTTTGGCGAATCCGAACGATAGGTGAGATTTTGATCGGGAGTCGGAATGGAATTCCGACAATTTCTGTAGCTTCGTTATGTGATTTTGGATATGTCCGCAAATTTTTAGGTCATTTGGACGTCGTTTGGTCGGGTTTTGGATTGAATGTAAGTTTTGAAAGTTTTGAAAAAACTTAGGCTTGAATCCGTGTGTAATTGGTGATTTTGATGTTTAGGATGGTGTTTTTATGATTGGAACAAGTTCGTATCGTGTTTTGGAGTATGTTGGTGGTTTTCGTTGGGGTCCCGGGGGCCTCGGGAGGATTTCGGACCATCGATCAGGCATTTTGAACTTGGAAAAGGCCTGCTGTAAATTGCAGGTTACTGCCCAGGCATTAAGCCTTCGCGTTCGCGAGGCATGGGCCGCGTTCGCAAAGGTCAAGCAGATTAAAGCATCGCATTCGCGAGAAAGGGTGTCGCGTTCGCCTAGGCAAGGTAAGGTGAAGCTTCGCGTTCGTGTGACTGGGAGTCGCGATCGCGTAGAAGAAAAAGGGAGAGCTTCGCGTTCGCATGGGAGTGTACGCGTTCACGTAGAGGAAGGACCCGGCGGCTGGGTGATTGTTCATCGCGAACGCGTGGTGGAGCGTCGCGTTCGCGAAGGGTAAACTGGAGCTGAGTATCGCGAACGCGTGGGATGGCATCGCGTTCGCGAAGAAGAAGTTGGGCGAGTCATCGCGGACGCGTGAAGCTCATCGCGAACGCGATGAGCAATGGGGTCTGGCAGTGAGCTTAAGTTCAGAACATAACACCCGCGACCCCCATACACAAAAACGCCATTTTTGAGCTCCAAGAGAGGATTTTGAAGGGGAAACGCTGGGATATCATCGGGAAATCATCGGGGATAAGTTTCTTGACCTTAATTCGTTGGTTTATCATGAAATCCGTGATTATTTCACTGAAATTGGAAGATTAAAGGTGGGTTTGAGCCCTAGGCCTAAATGTTAGAAAATCTTTGATTTGAATGGGCAAACCGAGTCCGATTTCGATAAATGTTATATGCACGGACTCGTATTGAGATAAGGAACCCGGAAATATAATTTTTGTGATTTTTCGATAAGCGTACCGAAAGTCGGGTTTTGGCAACTTGTGGGTTTTGGTGTATTTTGAGTTATTGTGATTGGGTAATGCCCAATTGGCCTATTTTGATGTGATTCTATTGATTTTTATCAGATTCTACACTTGTGGAGGCCGACATTCGCGGCGAGAGGGTTATTTCTTAGAGGTTTCGTACCGGAATTGAGGTAAGTGGCTTGTCTAACCTCGTGTGGGGGACTTCCATCCCTAGGATATTATTGTGATACTTTAAATGCCTTGTACGCGAGGTGACGGGCGTGTACATGCGCTGGTTGTTGAACACATACTTCACTCAAAATGTTCAATGAGTGATATTCCTGTTTTTAGCTGTTAAATTCGATATTCCTACCCGGTAGTAGTTAGAAAAGCATGTTTAAATAGTTTTTAACTGTCTAGTTGCCTAATTGACTTACTTGAATTTTCTTGGTAATCGATGGCGCTGTTTATCGGCGAAGTTATCGTTAAACATATTATACTTCTCTCTGTGTATTCCTTTACTTGCTGTGGTTATGGACTGCGGGTTCTATTCCCGGAGATCCTGAGATTTATTGAAATGTGGACTGCGGGTTCGATTCCCGGAGATCCTGAGATTTATTGAAATGTGGACTGCGGGTTCGATTCCCGGAGATCCCGAGATTTATTGAAATGTGGACTGCGGGTTCGATTCCCGGAGATCCCGAGATTTATTGAAATGTGGACTGCGGGTTCGATTCCCGGAGATCCCGAGATTTATTGAAATGTGGACTGCGGGTTCGATTCCCGGAGATCCCGAGATTTATTGAAATAGGGACTACGGGTTTGATTCCCGAGATCCTGAGTTATTGGTAGGGACTGCGGGTTCGATTCTCGGAGATCCTGAGTTATTGAGATATTATTGAGACATGGGCTGCGGGTTCGATTCCCGGAGACCCAGAGGTACTGAGAATGGGACCGTGGGTTCAATTCCCACAGGTCCTGGATTTGTTTTATTGAGTTGGTTATTTGTTGTTAGCTTAATTGTAGACAGTTGCAGAAATCATCTTATTGTTGTTATTTCGGAAATTATTATCATTTAAACTGTTTATTTTTGTTATTATCATTTTGTAATTATTTTTCTCAGTAGGGCCCTGACCTTCCTCGTCACTACTCCATCGAGGTTAGGCTTGGCACTTACCGAGTACCGCCGTGGTGTACTCATGCTACTCTTCTGCACACTTTTGTTGTGCAGATCCAGGTACATCAGGACAGGCTCACACCAGGTGATTCAGCAGCATTTCTGGGAGACTTCGAGGTATGATCTGCTACGTCCGCGGATCCGGAGGCTTCCCTTCTATTCTAGTAGTACTAGTTGGCATTTTTCCTTCATCTTGTTGATAGATACTCTTTACACATAGAGCCACAGTTGTATATTCTCTTTTAGTCTGTATTACCGTGGGATTCCGGATATTGGTAGTGTTTTATTCATTGTGTGACGGATGTGTGTACCAAGCGGCATGGATTACATATCTTTTTATGCTATTTTCCGCTGTTTCTTATTTAAGTGTTTATAACTTGTATATTCCGCAACGTGTTAGGCTTACCTAGTCGTGGGGACTCAGGGTGCCATCACGACATGTTCACAATTGGTGAACTAGGGTCGTGACAAGTTGGTATCAAAGCTCTAGGTTCATAGGAGTCACGGGACACAGACCGGTTACTTAGAGTCTCGCTGATCGATACGGAGACGTCTATATTTATCTACGAGGGGCTATGTAACTGTTTAGGAAACTCTTCATTTCTTTTGGATTACTTGTCGTGCGACATTTTTGGCATCAAATCTAAACTACTGCTTTCTATTCTCTCACAGATGGTGAGGACACGAGCTACTCGCGATGCTTAGGTACCCGCGCCCCCTGTTGCCGCCGTCAGAGGCCGGGGCCGAGGTAGAGGACGAGGACGCGCCCAAGGTGCAGCCACAGCACCCGCGCGTGCTGCTGCTGAGGTGCCACAGGTAGACCAGGTTGGAGCACAGGCACCTGGTACACCGACTATAGCTGCTACTACTCCAGCACTACAGGAGACCCTGGCCCAGTTCATGAGTATGTATACCACTTTAGCTCAGGCAGGACTGCTTCCTCTCGTTGCAGCTACATCTCAGGCCGGGGGAGGGGCCCAGACTCCCGCAGCCGTTACACCGGAGCAGCGTGTGCCGGTGGGACAGGTTCCAGATGTTTTGGTTATGCCTCCTGCCGCCCCAGCACAGCCCGGAGGTGGACCAGCTGCCTCTGAGGACGAGCAGCGTAGATTGGAGAGGTTCAAGAAATATGACCCTCCGGTGTTTAGTGGTTTGGCTTCAGATGATGCATTGGGTTTTCTAGAGGAGTGTCATCGTATTCTTCGTACTATGGGGATTGTGGAGACCGGCGGGGTTTCCTTCACTGCTTTTCAGTTTCGTGGGGCCGCTTATGATTGGTGGCGCACGTATGAGTTGGATAGTCCAGAGGAGTCTGCTTCATTGACTTGGACGCAGTTTTCAGATCTATTTTTGAGGGAGTTTGTTCCACAGAGCCTTAGGTATTCTTGGCGCTAGGAGTTTGAGCGGTTGCGATAGGGCTTCACGTCAGTATCGGAGTATGCTATCAGTTTCACCCGTCTAGCCAGGCATGCACCGGCTTTTGGTAGCCACGGTTCGGGAGAGAGTGCGGAGATTTATTGAGGGCCTTGTTCCGCCTATCCGATCCGGCATGGCCAGAGAGCTTGAGACAGATATATCTTATCAGCAGGCAGTTAGCATTGCCAAGAGGATCGAGAGTATGCTCCCTAGAGAGCGGAGAGAGAGAGAGGCCAAGAGGTCTCGTGAGTCGGGCCATTTCTCTGGTGCCCGCACTTCATCAGCCGGTCGTTTTGGCAGGGGTTATTCCGGCCGACCAGTTCATTTAGCATTGCCCGCAGCCGGTAGTACTCCAGGTCTTCCAGCACCTCAGGAGCCTTATTATGCTCCCCAGTTTCCAGTGCACCTCCTACGCGGGGTCCTTCCAGGGGTCAGACTAGTGGGGGTGAGGCCGGTCAATCACAGCCACCGCGTCCTCCCAGAGCTTGTTTTGAGTGCGGGGATACACTCCACCTGGTTAGGGAGTGCCCCAGGCGCAGGAGAGGAGCCCCTCATCAGTCATCACAGCATCCGCGTGGTTCTCGGGGCCAGCAAGCTATCATTCCAGCCCCAGCTGCCACTCCACCTGCCCAGCCATCCAGGGGCGGGGGTCAGGGTTCCAGAGGCCGCCTTCGAGAGGGGGGACATGCCAGATTCTATGCTATTCCTGATCACCCTGCGGCTGTTGCATCTGATTCTGTTATCACAGGTATTAATCTGGTTAGCACATAGAGGCATCGGTTCTATTCGACCCTGGTTCCACTTTTTCATATGTGTCTTCTTACTTTGCTTCTCATCCGGGTGTGCCTCGGGATTCTTTGAGTGCCCCCATTTATGTTTCCACTCCGGTGGGTGATTCTTTGGTAGTGGACCGCGTATATCGGTCGTGTTTGGTCACTATTTGTGGTTTTGAGACTAGAGCGGATCTATTGTTGCTCGGGATGGTCGATTTTGATATAATTTCGGGCATGGACTGGTTGTCGCCCCATTATGCTATTCTTGATTGTCACGCCAAGATCATGACGCTGGCTATGTTAGGCATTCCACGTATTGAGTGGAGTGGTAGTCGAGATCACAACCCCAGCCGTGTTATTTCTTTTCTCAAAGCTCAGCGTATGGTTGAGAAGGGGTGTGCTGCTTATCTAGCTTATGAGAGGTATGTCAGTATTGACACTCCTTCTATTGATTCCGTTCCAGTGGTACGTGATTTCTCTTATGTATTTTCAGTTGATCTTCCGGGCATGCCGCCCGACAGAGATATTGACTTTGCTATTGACTTGTTGCCGGGCACTCAGCCCATTTCTATTCCACCGTACCGTATGGCTCCTCCTGAGCTGAAGGAGTTGAAGGATCAGTTACAGGAGTTATTGGGAAAGGGTTTTATTCGACCCAGTGTTTCGCCTTGGGGTGCTCCTGTATTGTTTGTGAAGAAAAAGGACGATTCTATGCATATGTGTATTGACTATCGTCAGCTGAACAAGGTTACAATGAAGAACCAGTATCCTTTACCCCGTATTGATGATTTATTTGACCAGCTACTGGGCGCACATGTGTTTTCTAAGATTGATTTGCGCTCTGGGTATCACCAGCTGAAGATTCGGGAGCCGGATATCCCGAAGACTGCCTTCAGGACCCGGTATGGTCACTATGAATTCCTCGTGATGTCTTTTGGGGCTGACTAATGCCCCAGCAGCCTTTATGCATTTGATGCACAGTGTGTTCAGGCCTTATCTGTGCTCGTTCGTGATTGTCTTCATTGATGATATTCTAGTATATTCCGGAGCCGGGAAGAGCACGAGCAGCATTTGAGGATAGTGCTTCAGATTCTGAGGGAGAAGCAGCTTTATGCCAAGTTCTCTAAATGTGAATTCTGGTTGAGTTCGGTGGCATTTTTGGGCCACGTGGTGTCGAGTGATGGTATTCGAGTAGATCCGAGGAAGGTGGAGTCCGTGCAGAGTTGGCCCAGACCCTCCTCCGCTACTGAGATTCGCAGTTTCCTTGGTTTGGCGGGCTATTACCGTCGTTTCGTAGAGGGTTTCTCTTCGATTGCAGCACCTATGACCAGATTGACCCAAAAGGGTGCCCCTTTTCAGTGGACAGACGAGTGTGAGGCGAGCTTTCAGAAGCTCAAGACAGCTTTGACTTCGGCCCCTATATTGATGTTGCCTACAGGTACGGGGTCCTATACCATATATTGTGATGCCTCACGAGTTGGACTCGGCGCGGTATAGATGCAGGACGGTAGGGTGATTGCCTACGCGTCGAGACAGCTGAAGGTGCATGAGAAGAATTACCCTGTTCATGATTTGGAGCTAGCTGCCATTGTTCACGCCTGGAAAATTTGGCGTCATTATTTATATGGGGTTCCTTGTGAGATCTACACCTGATCACCGGAGCTTGCAGCACTTGCTTAAGCAGAAGGACCTGAATATGCGTCAGAGGAGATGGTTGGAGCTACCGAAGGACTATGATATTACTATTCTCTATCATCCGGGCAAGGCTAATGTGGTTGCCGATGCCCTTGGGTTGCGGGGTGGAGAGTTTGGGGAGTTTGACATACCTACCAATTTCGGAGAGGCCTATGGCGATGGATGTTCGAGCTTTATCCATGCAGTTTGTTAGATTGGATCTTTCGGAGCCCAGCCGGGTTCTAGCCTATGTGTGGTTTCTCGGTCTTCTCTATTTGACCGCATCAGGGAGCGTCAGTTCGACGACCCTCATTTGCTTGTCCTTCGGGATAGAGTTCGGCGTGGTGATGCTCGAGATGTTACCATCGGGGATGATGGAGTTATGAGGATGCAAGGGCATATCTGTGTGCCTAATGTGGATGATCTTCGAGAGCTGATTCTAGCAGAGGCCCATAGCTCGCGGTATTCCATCCATCCGGGAGCCGCAAAGATGTATCGGGACTTGAAACAACATTACTGGTGGAGGCGGATGAAGAGGGATATAGTTGATTATGTTTCTAGATGCCTCAACTGCCAGCAGGTGAAGTATGAGCATCAGCGTCCGGGTGGATTGATGCAGTAGATTGAGATTCCCGAGTGGAAATGGGAGCGCATTGCCATGGACTTTGTATCTGGACTTCCACGGACAGTTAGGAAGTTTGATTCCATTTGGGTCATTGTGGATCGGCTGACCAAGTCCGCCCATTTTATACCGGTGAGCACTACATATTCATCGGAGCGACTGGCGGAGATCTATATCAGGGAGATAGTTCGGCTGCATGGTATTCCAGTTTCCATCATTTCAGATAGAGGCACTCGGTTCACTTCACGGTTTTGGAGAGTTGTACAGTAGGAGTTGGGTACTCGGGTGGAGCTGAGCACAGCGTTTCATCCCCAGACTGATGGGCAGTCCGAGCGCACTATTCGGATTTTGGAGGATATGCTCCGTGCGTGCGTGATTGAGTTTGGAGGTTCATGGGATCACTTCTTGCCACTGGCGGAGTTTGCTTATAACAACAGCTACCAGTCTAGTATTCAGATGGCACCGTACGAGGCCCTATATGGTAGGAGGTGCAGGTCTCCCGTGGGTTGGTTTGAGCCGGGCGAGGCCAGGTTGCTAGGTACTGATATGGTTCGGGAGGCTATGGACAAGGTCAAGGTGATTCAGGACAGACTTCGTGCAGCCTAGTCTAGACAGAAGAGTTATGCGGACAAGAAAGTTCGTGATGTGGCTTTTATGGTTGGCAAGCGGGTTCTACTTCGAATCTCGCCCATGAAGGGCGTTATGAGGTTTGGGAAGAAAGGAAAGCTGAGTCCTAGATTTATTGGCCCTTTTGAGATTTTGAGGCGTGTTGGGGAGGTTGCTTATGAGTTGGCCTTACCTCCCAGGCCTACCGCCCAGCCACCCCGTATTTCATGTCTCCATGCTCCGGAGATACCATGGTGACCCGTCGCATGTGTTGGATTTCACATCTGTTCGGCTAGACAAGGATCTGTCTTATGTTGAGGAGCCAGTAGCCATTCTAGACAGGCAGGTCAGAAAGCTAAGGTCAAAGAACATCGCTTCGGTAAAGGTTCAGTGGCGGGGCCAGCCGGTCGAGGAGGCGACTTGGGAGACCGAGCATGATATGTGCAGCCAGTACCCTCATCTTTTCACTACTCCAGGTATGTTTTCTATGCTCGTTCGAGGACGAACGAATCTTTAAGTGTGGGAAGATGTAACGACCCGACCGGTCGTTTTAGAAAATTACGCCCCAATCCCTAATTTAACTGTTCCCCAAAGTTCATTTCTGCTATTGTGGTTTGCCGGGAGAGTCGGTTCTGAAATTTGGAGCATTTTGGGACACTTAGTCCCTAAATGAGAGCTTTAAAGCTAGAAAATGGTCCGTAGCCGGAACAGTGTTAAGACGATCTCGGAACGGAAATCCGATGGTTCCATTAGCTCCGTTAGGTGATTTCGAGGTTGGGAGCGCGTTCGGAATGTATTTTGGAGGTCCGTAGCTCAATTAAGCTTGAAATGCCGAAGATTGAAATTTTGGCGAATCCGAACGATAAGTGAGATTTTGATCCGGGAGTCGGAATGGAATTCCGACAATTTCTATAGCTTCGTTATGTGATTTGGATATGTCCACAAATTTTCAGGTCATTTGGACGTCGTTTGGTCGGGTTATGGATTGAATGTTAGTTTTGAAAGTTTTGAAGAAACTTAGGCTTGAATCCGTGTGTAATTGGTGATTTTGATGTTTAGGATGGTGTTTTTATGATTGGAACAAGTTCGTATCGTGTTTTGGAGTATGTTGGTGGTTTTCATTGGGGTCCCGGGGGCCTCAGGAGGATTTCGGACCATCGATCGGGCATTTTGAACTTGGAAAAGGCCTACTGTAAATTGCAGGTTACTGCCCAGGTATTAAGCCTTCGCGTTCGCGAGGCATGGGCCGCGTTCACAAAGGTCAGGCAGATTAAAGCATCGCGTTCGCGAGAAGGGGTGTCGCGTTTGCTTAGGCAAGGTAAGGTGAAGCTTTGCATTCGCGTGACTGGGAGTCGCGATCGCGTAGAAGAAAAAGGGAGAGCTTCGCGTTCGCGTGGGAGTGTACGCGTTCGCATAGAGGAAGGACCCGGCGGCTGGGAGATTGTTCATCGCGAACGCGTGGTGGAGCGTCGCGTTCGCGAAGGGTAAACTGGAGCTGAGTATCGCGAACGCGTGGGATGGCGTCACGTTCGCGAAGAAGAAGCTGGCCGAGTCATCGCGGACGCGTGAAGCTCATCGCGAACGCGATGAGCAATGGGGTCTGGTAGTGAGCTTAAGTTCAGAACATAACACCCGCGACCCCCATACACAAATCACCTAACGGAGCTACTACAACTGTCTGAATTCCATTTCGACTCCCGGATCAAAATCTCACCCACCGTTCGGATTTCGCCAAAATTCATCCTTAGCCAATTAAAGCCTATTTCTACACCGGACCTCCGAATTCAATTCCGATTGTTCTCCTAAGTCATAAATGATCCCCCGGAACTAGTCGAATCATCAGAATCCGGTTCCGAGCACTCTAACTCAATAGTCAACTCTTGGTTGACTTCCCATATTCAAGCTTCCTTCAAACATATTATTTGTTTCATTTTCAATCCAAATCACTCCTAACTCACCCGATATACTCTAATACGCATAAGATATGCAATTTCAAGGTAACGGGGTGGTAATTCCCGTAACAACGGGTCGGGTCGTTACATTTTCCCCAGCTTAAACAAACGCTCGTCCACGAGCGGGTTAAGAAACATACCTGGAGCATCAAACAAGTGTGGATATCTGCTTCGCATTTCCTGCTCGGTCTCCCAAGTTGCTTCCTCCACGGGACGACTTCCCCACTGCACTTTCACTGAAGCTATATCCTTGGATCTCAGCTTATGAACCTGTCGACCCAAAATGGCTACTGGTTCCACATCATAAGTCAAGTCTTCATCTAGCTGTATCGTGCTGAAGTCTAACACATGAGACGGGTCTCCGACATACTTCGGAGCATAGATACATGGAACACCGGGTGAACTCCCGACAAACTGGGTGGCAAAGAAAGCATATAGGCCACCTCCCCAACTTTCCTAAGCACCTCAAAAGGTCCAATAAACCTTGGGCTCAACTTCCCTTTCTTTCCAAACCTCATAACACCCTTCATAGGCGAAACCTTCAGCAACACCTTCTCACCTACTGAATAAGACACATCCCGGACCTTCCGGTCTGCATAACTCTTCTGACGCGACTGAGCTGTGCGAAGTCGTTCCCGAATCACCTTTACCTTGTCTAAGGCATATTGGACTAACTCTGTCCCTAACAACCTAGCCTCACCGGGCTCAAACCAACCGACTGGAGACCTACACCGCCTCCCATATAAAGCTTCATACGGTGCCATCTGAATGCTGGACTGATAGCTATTATTATAAGCAAACTCCGCAAGAGGTAAATAATCAGCCCATGAACCACCGAAATCAATGACACAAGCACGCAACATGTCCTCCAATATCTGAATAGTACGCTCAGACTGCCCATCCGTCTATGGATGAAATGTTGTTCTCAGCTCTACCTATGAACCTAACTCTCGTTGAAATGTCCTCCGGAACTAAGAAGTGAACTGGGTACCTCTGTCCTGATATAATAGAAATGGGAACTCCATGCAATCTCACTATCTCACGGATGAATATCTCTGCCAACCGCACTGAGGAATAAGTAGTACACACTGGGATGTAGTGAGCTGACTTGGTCAACCTATCCACCACCACCCAAACTGAATCAAACTTCCTCGCTGTCCGAGGGAGTCCACTAACAAAGTCTATAGTAATCCTTTCCCACTTCCACTCAGGAATATCAATACGCTGGAATACACCACCAGGTCTCTGATGCTCATACTTGACCTGCTGACAGTTTAGACACCGAGCCACATGGCTCTCAATATCTTTCTTCATCTTTCTCCACCAGTAATGCTGCTTCAAATCCTGATACATCTTAGCGGCTCCTGGATGAATAGAATACCGCGAGCTATGGGCCTCCTCCAATATCAACTCATGAAGGCCATCAACATTGGGCACACATATTCGGCCCTGCATCCGCAATACACCATCACTATCAATAGTGACATATCTTGCATCATCATGCTGAACTCTGTCCTTAAGGACAAGTAAATGTGGATCATCATCTTGGCGCTCTCGGATACGATCATATAAAGAAGAACGAGCTACTACACAAGCCACCACCCGACTTGGCTCAGAAATATCCAGCCTCACCATCTGATTAGCTAACGCCTGAACATCAACTGCTAGGGGTCTCTCCCCAACTGGAATATACGCCAAACTACCCATACTAATAGCCTTCCGGCTCAAAGCATCAGCCACTACATTGGCTTTCCCGGGATGGTACAAGATAGTTATATCATAGTCTTTAAGCAATTCAAGCCATCTCCGCTGACTCAAATTTAGATCTTTCTGCTTAAACAAATGCTGAAGGCTGCGGTGGTCTATATATACATCACAAGATACGCCATATAGGTAATGCCTCCAAATCTTCAAGGCATGAACAATAGCAGCTAACTCCAAATCATGAACAGGGTAGTTCTACTCGTGGGGCTTTAGCTGACGAGAAGCGTATGCAATAACTCTACCCTCCTGCATCAACACACAACCGAGTCCAACTCTAGAAGCATCACAATACACCGTATATGACCCTGAGGCTGATGGTAACACAAGTACTGGAGCGGTGGTCAAAGCCTCCTTGAGCTTCTGAAAGCTCTCCTCACATTCATCAGACCACACAAATGGAGCATTCTTCTGTGTCAACTTAGTCAACGGTGAAGCAATAGATGAGAAACCCTAAACAAACCGACGATAATAGCCTGCCAAGCTGAGAAAATTCCGAATCTCTGTAGCTGAGGAAGGTCTGGGCCAATTCTGCACTGCCTCAACCTTCTGTAGATCAACCCGAATACCATCACTAGACACTACATGTCCCAGAAAACCCAAAGTATCAAGCCAGAACTCACACTTAGTGAATTTCGCATAGAGTTTCTCTTCTCTCAACCTCTGCAATACCACCCTCAAGTGCTATGCATGCTCCTCCTGGCTGCGTGAATACACCCGAATATCATCAATAAACACAATCACAAAAGAATCAAGGTACGGCCGAAATACACTATTCATCAAGTGCATGAATGCAGTTGGGGCATTAGTCAGCCCGAAAGACATCACCAGGAACTCGTAGTGCCCATATCGCGTCCTGAACGCTGTCTTCATAATATCCGAGTCCCTGATCTTCAACCGATGATAGCCCGATCGAAGATCAATCTTAGAAAATACACTAGCTCCCTGGAGCTGATCAAATAGGTCCTCAATACGAGGTAATGGGTACTTATTTTTCACTGTTACCTTGTTCAGCTGCCTGTAATCAATGCATATTCTCATCGTGCCATCTTTCTTCTTTACGAACAACACCAGTGCACCCCAAGGTGACACACTCGGACGAATGAAACCCTTATCTAAGAGTTCCTGAAGCTATTCTTTCAATTCTTTTAACTCTGCTGGTGCCATGCGATAGGGAGGAATAGAAATGGGCTGAGTGCCCGGCACCAAGTCAATACCAAAATCGATATCTCTGTCAGGCGGCATGCCTGGCAGGTCTGCTGGAAATACATCCGGAAACTCCCTCACAATGGGGACCGAATCAAGACTGGGTGTCTCGGCCTCAACATTTCTAATGAAGGCCAAATAAGATAAACAACCCTTGCCAATCATTCGTTGGGTCTTTATATAAGAAATCACCCTGTCGGACACATAATCAGTCAAGCCACGCCACTCGATCCTCGGATTACCTGGAATAGCTAGAGTGACTGTTTTGGCATGACAGTCCAGAATCGCATGATAAGGAGATAGCCAATCCATGCCTAGGATAACATCGAAATCTACCATGCCCGGTAGTAATAGATCAACTCGGGTCTCCAGACCCCCAATAGTAATAATACAGGATCGATATACCTGATCCACAACAACAGTATCCCCCACTGGGGTAGACACATGTACGGGCAAAGCAAGAATACCATGGATCATACCCAAATAATGTGCAAAATAAGTAGAAACAGAAGAATAGGTGGATCCGGGATCAAATAAGACAGAAGCATCCCTGTGGCAGACTGAGATAATACCTGAAATGACCGCATCTGAAGCACTAGCATTCTTCCTATCCGGGAGAGCATAGAAATGAGCCTGGCCTCCACCAGTACGATCCTCACCCCTAGGGCGACCTCTGGATACCTGGCCACCAGTCCTAGCCGACTGTGCTGGCGCTGAAGAAAGAGGAGTAGAAGATGAGGGCTGATCCCTCTGCTGAGACCGCTTACGAAGCCACTGAGGACACTCTCTCCTGATATGGCCCAAATCACCGCACTCAAAACAACGGCCTGAAGATGGAAGAAGGGGCTGCTGAGGTCCCCTCGCTACGGATGAACCCTGTGCTGAGGAAATAGGAGCAGAGCTCTAAGCTGGAAGAGCACTCAGTGCAGGCTGACTCTGCTGACGGTTCTGCTGACCCTGATAACCCTGATGGCCCTGACGACCACGATCTGATGAAACCCCACTGGACTCTACACGTCCAGATCGATGAGACCTGAAAGAACGACCCCTGCTATACAAGGGTTGTCCCCTAGATGGAGCACCACTGAAACTTCCAGAACCACGAGGCCTCTTAGCCTCTCTCTCCTCCCGCTCTCTGCGGCGATCTGTCTCAATATGGCGGGCAGCATCAACCACCTCCTCAAATGTAACTGCCGAAACTCTCTCCCTGGTCATCAAAATGCGGATGGGATAAATAAGGCCATCGATAAATCTCCGAATCCTCTCTCGGTCTGTAGGAACCATCCACATGGCATGACGGGCCAACTGTGTGAATCTCATCTCGTACTGATTAACCGTCATATCTCCCTGCTTTAACCACTCGAACTGACATCGCAACTCCTCTCTCTGAGACTGAGGCACGTACTTCTCCAAGAATACCGTGGAGAACTGCTGCCAAGTGAGGGGCACTTCCCCAGCGGGCCTACGCCTCTCAATATCCTCCCACCACTGAAATGCTGCACCTGTGAACTGAAAAGTGGTGAATGAAACACCACTGGACTCTAGAATACCCACGGTGCGAAGCATGCGCTGACATTTGTGAAGAAAACCCTGGGCATCCTCGCCCTCAGCACCGCTGAATGTCGGAGGCTGTATCCTCTCAAATCTCTCCAAACGGCGCTGCTCATCGTCGGGCATAGCTGGAACCATGTAAGCAGAAGCTGGTGCAACGGGCGCAACTGGCTTAACTGGCTCGGGTGTGTGAGCCACGGGGGTCTGATTTCCTCCCCCTGCCTGTGAAGAACATACTGCAGCAGTAGCTGCAACTACCTGAGCCAAGCCTGTGCACACTGATAAGATCTGAGCCAAGGTCTCCTGAAGACCCGGTATCACAATGGGCACTGCCGCTGCCTGAACCTAAGTTGCCGGAGCGTCTGCCGCTGGAATCTGGTCTTGAGTTTGGGCCACTGGTGCAGGAATTTGACCCTGAGTCTGGTCAGCTGGTAGGTCAGCAGGTGCTGGTACTGCTGCCCTACCTCTACCACGACCACGGCCTCTAGGTGTCAATGGTGGTCGTCCGCCACGTCCGTTAGCTCGTGTTCTCGCCATCTGCGAGAGAATAGAATATGGAAAAATTTAATTTCATGATAACACAAATCGTACGATATGAATCCAAGAAAATGAGGTTTTTCCTAAAGTTTGTGTAGCCTTCCGGAGCTAGATGCGGACGTCTACGTACCGATCTGCGAAATCCTACTAAACCGGCTCATGACTCGCGAGTCCTAGTAAACCTGGCTCTAATACCAACTTGTCACGACCCAAATCCGGTCGTGATGGATCCCAACAATCAAGCTAGGCCAGCCAGACCAACCATTTCTGATTACATCGAATACCAGTCCCAAATGGACATCCCAATAAGAATATATGAGTTAAAGAACTCCAATAATAATAATAATGAACAAAATACTGACACTCCCAAAGATCCGGAGTCACAAGTCTAGAGCCTCTAACAAAACCCAACAGGAATAGAGAGTACTGTATAGAAATACTCAAGTCCGAATACAAAATACAAATAACAACTGGAAAGTAGAGGAGAAGCTAGGTTCTGCGAACGTAGGCAGCTACCTCAGCAACTCGATATGACACGGCAAACGCTGGAAATGCTTGTCTACTGCTCCCGAGTACCTGAGTCTGCACACAAAAGGTGCAGGGAGTAGGGGTGAGTACTAAGTACTCAGTGAGTAATAAATATATACAAGTAGCTGAAAATAAGAAATCCACAGAATACCACAATATGAAGCTACACTTCAGTCCGAATCTCCTACGAACTAGCATCAACAGTACAATTCAGCTACCACGGAGTAATTTAACAAATAAAGATGCAATGCAATGCACATAACCGCTACGGCGTGTAGCCCGATCCAATTTAACGTCGACGGCGCTCACCGGGGGTGTGTACAGACTCCGGAGGGGCTCCTACAGCCCAAGCGCAATACTGCTGCGGCGTGCAGCCCGATCCTCATATCAACCACTGCGGCGTGCAGCCCGATCCATGCTCAGTCCACAATAAGCAAATAAGTCACAAAACAGTTCATCTTTCTTAATTCCAGTTTCCAGTTAATAATTTACGAAAAATACTTTAACTTTATTAAATTTGCAAAAGCCGGTGACTTAGCATTTCAAAAGGTGATTTCAATTTCCAGGACTGAGATCAGTGATTAAGCAAATATAGCTATCACATAAATATTGTCCTCTAAGGACACTACAGGTCGGCACAAGGCCCCAAACAAGGCTTACCGCCCACAAATATATCAAATACAGTGTATTTCCAACACTAACAACATATTATTCACATCCGGGATGGACCAAGTCTCAATCCCTAGTCATAATCAATCCCGCACCTGCCACGGTGTGCGAGCCACGCCCTACTAGCGTCACAATGTGCTAAGCCGGGGTTTCGAACCCTCAGGCTACCATATACACAAACTACTCACCTCTAGCCGGTCGTAGACTCGTCCGCGATGCCTTTTACTTTTAATTTAGCTCCCTCGTGCGTGGAATCTAGTCAAATCACAATAATTATATCAAATACGGGTCAAAAAATCATAACCCATTTCAATTTACGTGAAATTCGCATAAATACACTAAGTTGGTAAAACCCGACTTTCGGTACGCTTCTCGAAAAATTACGAAAGTCACATATTCGGAACCCTCATCTCAATACGAGTCTATGCATATCAATTTTACCAAATTCGGACTCCATTTGCTCATTCAAAACCTTGATTTTCTAAAGTTCAAGGCTAGGGTTAAATCTTCCATGAATCACCCCAAATTCTTCCATTTTCATGATATAATTGCATAATAATACCAATACTAATCATAGTTTAAGTCCATAGTTGCTTACCCTGATGATTTCCCTTGAGTTTCTCTTCAAAATCGCCCAAATCGCCTCTAAAGCCGAGACCCAAATGTGTGAAATGTTTCTGAAATTTTCTAACTTCTGATACACTTAACTCACTGCGATTTTCGCTTCTACGATACACGGACCGCTCATGCGGATCCGCTTCTGCGGAAAGTCTACCGCTCCTGCGGAATGTTCCGCTTCTGCGACCAAGAGTCCGCTCCTGCGGACTCGCCTATGCGGCCAACCACCCGCTTCTGCGGACTTCTCCATTTCGCCTCTTGACCGCTTCTGCGGTCTACCCTTCGCTCCTGCGACGCCGCCTCAGCGGACATATTTCCGCTTCTGCGAAAACAAGCGCTCCTGCGCCTCCTCGTCCGCTTCTGCGGACTCGCTCCTGCGCCCCCGTTTCCGCAGGAGCGAAAACAACAGAACCAGAACACTTCCCTGCAATTTTTCCACATTTTCTCCCGTTTGGCCATCCGAAAACACCCCGAGGCCCCCGGGACCTCATCCAAACACACCAACACATCCTAATTCCTTATTCGAACTTGTTCCAATCATAAAAACACCATCCTAAACATCAAAATCACCAATTACTCACGGATTCAAGCCTAAATTTCTTAAAACTTTCCGAATTACACATTCGATCAAAAACCCAATCAAACGATGCCCGAATGACCTAAAATTTTGCAGGCACATCCAAAATCACCTAACAGAGCTACTACAACTGTCGGAATTCCATTTCGACTCCCAGATCAAAATCTCACCCACCGTTTGGATTTCGCCAAAATTCATCCTTAGCCAATTAAAGCCTATTTCTACACCGGACCTCCGAATTCAATTCCGATTGTTCTCCTAAGTCATAAATGATCCCCCGGAACTAGTCGAATCATCAGAATCCAGTTCCGAGCACTCTAACTCAATAGTCAACTCTTGGTTGACTTCCCATATTCAAGTTTACTTCAAACATATTATTTGTTTTATTTTCAATCCAAATCACTCCTAACTCACCCGATATACTCTAATACCGATATAAAAGCATAAGATATGCAATTGCAAGGTAACAGGGTGGTAATTCCCGTAACGACGGGCCGGGTCATTACAGCTGTTGGTAAAGAATATTCACCAGATAGAAAAGAAAGATAGCTGATTGTATCTGTAAGTAATCATGTTCTGCGATGTCAGAGTTCTAACAAAACACGAGTGGTTCTACTCAATAGGACAGTTGAATTGTAGCTGAATAAGGGTGAATGATGCCCGAGAATGGTTTTGCAGTGTTCAAGATTTTGCTTGTAAAAGTCAGGTGCCTTAAATTTGTGTATGTGGCTAAAGATGGCGGTTTCGTTAGAGAGGATCAAGGCTTGTGTTATATCATGTGAACGATGGGATTCTAGGTATCCGTATTGGGAAGTAATGATAACAATTTAAAAATCGTAGGAAGTTCATCAAAATAAAGGGTGATAGAATGTGGTGCTTTTGGGAAACATAGAGAGAGTATTCAGTGGCCTATGGTTCTTAGACCGTGTGGTCTTGTGTACGAGTCTCATGTGGTAACATGAGTTGGTGTATTATGGTACTACAGTAAAGACGGATATGAAATTAGAGATGAATCAGAAAGGAAACTGGGTAAATGGAACAACTTGTTAATAAACCAGAATGGTATACAAAGGAATACGATTGATTCCTGGTACGTGGTTGAAGTAATGAGTCTTGCAGACATTGTGCAGCAAAGCTCTTGAGTGCTGGCAGTTGTGTAACTTGATATGGGTATAAGGACTCAGTCCTGGCAGTTAAACTTATGCAACAAATGGGAAAGAAGAGTTTGTGATGTGTTTTATCATGGTTTGAAAATGAGTGTATTTTTCCTGTTGGTATGCAAGGCTGGGAATGTGTAATGAGTTTTCTCTATATGGGATCATGGAAGCCCTTGACGAGTTGAGTGCGCTGATGTTTGCAGCGTAGGAAAGGAATATGAATTTCCATGTTATCTTAGGGTGGTGCCGCATATGCGATGTGTGATGGAAAGTTGATAATGGTATATTCTAGGTTTTGAGATCAGTTCATAATATATGGGAAGTCAATAAAATTATTGAGCAGCGCGGACAGCTGCAGGTGAATTAAGAATCGATCTTTCTAATAATTTAACAAAATGGTACTGCTATTCTATTAACTTGGCAGGGAATATGATCCAAAAAGGACAAGGATATGTAAACTGATGATATCCAGTGGTACGGTGGTATTCTCTTGTTGGATCGACTATAATAACTGAGTCGTTGATGGCATAATGAAATTTCTGATTGGCTGTCGTGGTATGAATGGACGATTGATGTGCGTTATGTATATGTACGGTGGAATACGGAATCAGGCATAGTGATTCATGTGTTATATATGTGTAGGAGATTTGAAGTTCTCGTTAATTCGCCTATGCAGTGGTTGTATATCGTGTGCATCGGCACCGTTTTGTGATTATTGGAATCGGAAGCCCTAGAGGCTCTCTCTTGACTTGATAAGACGAATTCGGATTATGATACTTGATTGCTGATCTCACGACCCCAAATCCGGTCGTGATGGCGCCCAGCACATTGCTAAGCCAGCCTGACCAATCAATAACAAGAACGGAGCTAGAAACTCGTTCTATCCCATTTAAGCATATCAATATATGAAACAACATTGATACATATACCAACAGCGGGGAACCAAGTCCCAAAATATACTAACTCCCATAGACCGAAGGGTCAAGAGTCATGAGCCTCTAACAAAACATAAGTGTATAAGGGTTTCCAAGATACCAAGTGCGGAAAGAATAGTCGATACAGAATCAAAAGACAGTAAGAAGGAATATCGGGTCCTGCGGACTCTACAGCTACCTCGTAATATCCACAAGTGTCGCCTCGCTCAGCTACTAGATCACTGCTGAGAGGTACCTGGATCCGCACACAAGGTGTAGGGAGTAAAATGAGTACTGCCAGACTCAGTGGTAATAAACAAGGGTAAGACAGCGCAGATAAGAAATCCGCAATAAAGCACTATGTAAAGCTGCAATCAAATACCCTGTCACATAATCAATATCGACTGTACTTGTACCAACAAGTACCAGCAAAACAGTATAACAGCTAGCAGATGTAGCTAAATGCAATGCAATGCATGATATGACCGCTACGGCGCGTAGCCCGATCCAATTTGGGTACCCGTGCTCACTATGGGGGTTCAGACTCCGGAGGGGCTCCTACAGCCCAAGCACAATATCACTGCGGCACAATATCATGAATATACGCTGCGGCGTGCAGCGCGATCCACTACCAGTCAGCTAATATGCAAATGCAGCCTCGCGAGCTCAAAAGTAGTTTTGAAAACTCTTTTATCATTTTTTTTCCATTTGAAAACAGTAATATCAAAGTTCCAAAGATTGGAAAATCATGATAACAATAATAGCTACGGACTGGTAGTAACTAACATGTCAATATGATAAGACAATGATAACGATCCTCGCGGGATCCAATAACTGGCTCACGGCCCACATGTATACTCAACCGCCCAAGAAGGGGGTTCAACGGCTCAAGAGTGGCCAATATCATAATATATAGTATGCAGCCGTCCGAGAAGGAGGTTCAATGGCTCAAGGATAGCCAATATCACAATATAGTATCAACAGGTCGGACTAAGCCATAGTCCCCAATCACAATCGACCCCGCACTCATAAGAAAGTACGTGTCTCGCCGCTATACAGCGTCACAAAGTGGTATACCGGGGTTTCGAACCCGCTGGTCATCACCCACATCTATTACTCACCTCAATAGGGCGCGATGACTACTCCGCAATGCCCTTTCCACGAGAATCAAGCTCCGCACGCATAGAATCTGATCAAATACAGTAGAAACACAACAATTAGGCCAATGGAACGACACCCAATCAATACAACTCAATTTACATCAAAATTCCCAAAGTTGTCAAAACCCGACTTTCGGTACGCTTCTCGAAAAATTACAAAAGTCACATATTCGGAACCCTCATCTAAATACGAGTCTAAGCATATCAATTTTACCAAATTCAGACTCCATTTGCCCTTTCAAAACCTTTATTTTCTAAAGTTCAAGCCTAGGGTTAAATCTTCCATGAATCACCCCAAATTCCTCCATTTTCATGATATAATTGCATAATATTATCAATACTAATCATAGTTTAAGTCCATGGTTGATTACCTGATGATTTCCTTGAGTTTCTCTTCAAAATCGCCCAAATTCGCCTCTAAAGCCGAGACCCAAATGTGTGAAATGTTTCTGAAATTTTCTAACTTATGATACAATTAATTCACTGCGATTTTCGCTTCTGCGGACCATTTTCCGCCCCTGCGGAACCGCTTCTGCGACCAATTGGTCGCTTTTGCGAACCCAGGCCTATTTGACCATTTCCGCACCTGCGATCCAAGGACCGCCCCTGCAGGTCCGCTCCTGCGGAATTTCTTCCGCTCCGCGGGAACGTCCGCTTCTGCGATCAAGAGTCCGCTCCTGCGGACTCGCCTATGCGATCGACATTCCGCTTCTGCGGATTTCCCATCTCGCCTCTTGACCGCTTCTGCGGTCTCCTCTTCGCTCCTGCGATGCCTCTTCAGCGGAGAAGATTTCCGCTTCTGCGAAACCAAGCGCTCCTGCGTCCCCTCGTCCGCTCCTGCGGACTCACTCCTGCACCCCCATTTTCGCAGGAGCGAAAACAACAGAACCAGAACACTCCCCTGCAATTTTCCACATTTTCTCCCGTTTAGCCATCCGAAAACACCCCGAGGCCCCCGGGACCTCATCCATACACACCAACACATCCTAATACTTTATTCGAACTTGCTCCAATCCTCAATACACGTCTAACAACATCAAAACCCATAATTCACATCGAATTCAGGCCTAAATTCCTTAAAACTTTCTGAATTACACATTCAATCAAAAACCCGACCAAACGACGTCCGAATGACCTGAAATTTTGCAGGCACATCCAAAATCACCTAACAGAGCTACTTGCAACTGTCGGAATTCCATTATCACCCCCGAATCAAAATCTCACCTACCGTTCGGATTTCGCCAAAATTCAACCTTAGCCAATTAAAGCCTATTTCTACACCGGGCCTCCAAATTCAATTCCGATTGCTCCTCTAAGTCACAAATCACCTCTCGGAACTAACCAAATCATCAGAATCTGATTCCGAGCCCTCTAACCAAATAGTCAACTCCTAGTTGACTTTCCATATTCAAGTTTCCTTCAAAAAGGCTATATGCCTCATTTTCAATCCATTTCACTCCTAACTCACCCGATAGACTCTAACACTGATATAAAAGCATAAAACATGCAATTTCAACATAACGAGGTGGTAATTCCCATGACGACGGGCCGGGTCGTCACATTCTCCCCCTCTTAAGCAAACGCTCGTCCTCGAGCGGGTCAAGAAACATACCTGAAGTCTCAAACAAGTGAGGATATCTGCTCCGCATCTCCCGCTCGGTCTCCCAAGTGGCCTCCTCCACTGGTCGACCTCTCCACTGAACCTTAACTGATGCAATCTCCTTAGACCTCAATTTTCTCACTTGACGACACAAAATAGCAATAGGCTCCACATCATAGGATAAATCACCATCAAGATGAATGGTACTGAAGTCTAATACATGAGACGGATCTCCAATGTACTTCCGGAGCATAGACACATGGAATACTGGATGAACGCTGGATAAGCTGGGCGGCAAGGCCAACTCATATGCCACCTCTCCAACTCTCCTAAGTATCTCAAAAGGACCAATGTACCTGGGACTCAACTTCCCTTTCTTCCCAAACCTCATGACACCCTTCATAGGTGAAACCTTCAACAATACTCGGTCACCAACCATGAAAGACAACTCTCGAACTCTACGGTCCGCATAACTCTTCTGACGAGACTGTGCTGTACGAAGCCTCTCCTGGATCAACTTTGCTCTATCCAGAGCATCCCGGACTAACTCAGTCCCTATCAATCTAACCTCCTCACCAGGCTCAAACCATCCCACGGGGAATCTACACTGTCTGCTATACAATGCCTCATACGGGGCCATCCGAATACTCGACTGATAACTGTTGTTGTAGGCAAACTCGGCAAGTGGTAGGAACTCATCCCACGAACCACCAAAGTCAATCACACAAGCTCGCAACATATCCTCCAGAATCTGAATAGTGCGCTCAGACTGCCCGTCTGTCTGGGGTGAAATGCTGTACTCAACTCAACCTGCGTACCCATCTCTCGCTGAAATGCTCTCCAAAACTGAGAAGTGAACTAGGTACCCCTGTCAGATATGATAGACACTAGGACCCCATGCAACCGGACAATCTCTCAAATAAAGATCGCTGCCAACCGCTCCGATGAGTAGGTAGTACTAACCGGAATGAAGTGAGTTGACTTGGTCAGTCTATCCACAATCACCCACACAGAATCAAACTTCCTCGCCGTCCGAGGGAGTCCAGTAACAAAGTCCATAGTGATCCCCTCCCATTTCCACTCAGGAATAACAATGCGCTGAAATACACCACCGGGCCTCTGATGCTCGTACTTAACCTGCTGACAGTTGAGGCACCGTGCTACATGTCTGACAATGTCCATTTTCATCTTTCTCCACCAATAGTGCTGTTTCAAATCTTGATACATCTTCGCGGCTCCTGGATGGATAGAATACCGCGAGCTATGGGCCTCCTTCAGAATCAACTCACGAAGGCCATCAATATTGGGCACACATATCCGGCCCTACATCCTCAATACGCCGTCATTATCAATGGTGACATCTCTAGCATCATCATGCTGAACTCTGTCCCTAAGGATAACCAAATGTGGATCCTCATGCTGGCACTCACGAATACGATCATATAGAGATGACCGAGATACAACACAAGCCAATACCCTGGCTGGGCTCCGAAATATCTAACCTCATTAGCCGATTGGCTAGCACCTGAACATCATAAGAAAATGGCATCTCCTCAGCTGGAATATATGCCAAGCTCCCCATACTGACCGCCTTCCGGCTTAAAGCATCGGCCACCACATTGGCCTTTCCCGGATGATATAAAATAGTGATGTCATAATCCTTAAGCAACTCAAGCCATCTCCGCTGTCTCAAATTAAGATCTTTCTGTTTGAACAAGTGCTGGAGACTACGATGGTCGGTATACACCTCACAAGACACGCCGTACAAATAGTGCCTCCAAATTTTCAAGGCATGAACGATAGCGGCTAGCTCCAAATCATGAACAGGATAGTTCTTCTCATGTGGCTTCAACTGCCGAGAAGCATAAGCAATTACCTTTCCTTCCTGCATCAACACACAACCTATCCCTACTCTCGAGGCATCACAATAGACAGTATATGAACCTGAAGCTGATGGCAATACTAACACTGGAGCTGTGGTCAAAGCTGTCTTGAGCTTCTGAAAGCTCTCCTCGCACTCATCCGACCACACGAATGGTGCACCCTTCCGGGTCAATTTAGTCAATGAAGAAGCAATGGATGAAAATCCCTGAACAAACCGGCGATAATATCCCGCCAAGCCAAGAAAGCTCCTGATCTCTGTAGCTGAGGACGGTCTAGGCCAACTCTGCATCGCCTCTATCTTCTTCGGATCAACCTGAATACCATCACGAGACACCACATGTCCCCGAAATGCTACGGACTCGAGCCAAAACTCGCACTTGGAGAATTTAGCATATAGCTTCTCCTCCCTCAATCTTTGTAACACAATACTCAAATGATGAGCATGCTCCTCCTGACTACGGGAGTAGACTAGAATGTCATCAATGAACACAATCACAAATGAATCCAAATAGGGCCTGAACACACTGTTCATCAGATGCATCAATGCTGCTGGGGCGTTGGTCAGCCCAAAAGACATCACAAGAAACTCATAGTGACCATACCGGATCCTGAATGCAGTCTTCATAATATCCGAGTCCCTGATCTTCAGCTGATGATAGCTCGAACGAAGATCGATCTTAGAAAACACCCTCGCACCCTGTAACTGATCAAACAAATCATCTATGCGCGGTAGAGGGTACTTGTTCTTCACCGTCACTTTGTTCAATTGCCTATAATCAATACACATTCGCATGGAACCATCTTTCTTTTTAACAAATAATACCGGCGCACCCCACGGAGACACACTAGGACGGATGAAACCCTTATCCAGAAGCTCTTGAAGCTGCTCTTTCAGTTCTTTCAACTCAGCTGGTGCCATCCGATAAGGAGGAACGGATATGGGCTGAGTGCCCGGCACCAAATCAATGCCAAAATCAATATCCCTGTCCGGCGGCATGCCCGGCAGGTCTGAGGGGAATACATCTGGAAAGTCCCTCACAACAGGTACAGAATCAATGCTAGGAGACTCAGCTCCCACATCTCTCACAAAAGCTAAGTACGATAAACACCCTTTTTCAACCATCTTCTGAGCTTTTAAGAACGAAATGACACGGCTAGGGACGAAATGACTCGAACTCCGCCACTCAATCTGAGAAATACCAGGAATGGCCAACGTAACTGTCTTAGCATGACAGTCCAATATAGCGTGGAACGGAGACAACCAGTCCATACCCAAAATAATATCAAAGTCCACCATCTCCAACAATAACAAATCTGCCTGGGTCTCCAGACCCCCAATAGATATAACACAGGATCTATAGACATGATCCACAACAATCGTATCACCCACGGGGGTGGATACATGAACAGGTAAATCAAGACTACCACGAGTCGCACCCAAATGATGTGCAAAATAAGAGGACACGTAAGAATATGTGGACCCCGGATCAAATAGAACAGAGGCATCTCTGTGACAGACAGAAATGATACCTGTAATCACAGCATCGGAGGCAACGGCATCACGCTTGTCAGGGAGTGCATAGAATCATGCCTGGCCTCCACCGGATCTCTCCTCGCCTCTGGGGCGACCGCGAGAAGACTGACCTCCACCTCTACTAGCCTGAGATGGTGCTGAAGATGAGGGCTAATCCCTCTGTTGAGCCCTGTCCCTACGGAGTCGAGGGCACTACTGTCTCCTCATGTGGCCAAACTCACCACACTCAAAACATGCACCTGGTACTGGAGAAGGGGACTGAAGGGAACCCCTCGCCGCAGAAGAACCTTGGGCTGAAGAAGTAGGTGCTGCATTCTTGGCTGGAAGGGCACTAAGTGATGATTGACCCTGCTGAAACCCCTGTCGACGACGACCATAAGAACCTCCGCTCTGCTCTGGGCGGCCTGAATGAGAAGGTCTAGATGAGCGACCTCTGCTCTGCTGGGAATGCCCTCTAGATGGAGCACCACTAAAACTGCCAGAACCACGAGGCCTCTTGGCCTCCCGCTCCTCTCTCTCTCGGCGACGATCCGCCTCAATGGAGCGTTCCATATCGACAACCTGCTCAAATGATGATGACAAAACTCTCTCTCTGGTCATAAGAATGCGGATAGAGTAGTTGAGGCCATCAATGAACCTCCTGATCCTCTCCCTATCATTTGGGATCATCCATGTGGCATGCCTACCCAACTGTGTGAATCTAAGCTCATACTGAGTCACAGACATGTCGCCCCGAACCAACCACTCGAACTGGCGACGTAGCTCCCCGCGATGAGACTAAGGTACATATTTCTCTAGAAAGAGAGTAGAGAACTGCTGCCATGTGAGAGGTGCTGCTCCTGCAGGCCTACACCTCTCAAACTCTTCCCGACCAATCAAATGCGGGACCGGTGAACTGAAAGGTAGTAAGTGAAACTCCGCCGGACTCAAGAATACCAGCCGTCCGCAACATCCTCCGACACTTGTCCAAGAAACCTTGGGCATCCTCGCCCTCAACGCCACTGAAATGGGGTGGCTGAAGTCTACCAAGTCTCTCAAGACGACGCTGCTCGTCGTCGGGCATAACTTGAACCATATGCTCTGGAGCTGGAGCTGGTGCAGCTGGAGGAATAGCCGGTGCAACCACCTAAGCGGGGACCGCCTCTGGCGTCCGAAGTCCCCGAACAACCGGGTCGGGTGTGCGAGCCGCGAGGGTCCGCCGACCACCCCTCGTCCGAGATGTTGCTGCAGTAGCTGTAGCTAAAACTACCCGAGCCAAACCGGAACACACCGATAATATCCGAGCAAGAGTCTCACGAAGACCGGGAATAGCAATGGATACGGTCGGCCCCGAGCCGGGGGCTGCTGGAGCATCAACCACCGGGGGCTGCTCCCGAGCCGGTACAACGGGCGGGTCGGTTGGCACTCGCCTCGGCTGCCCTACCTCTACCTCTAGCACGACCGCGCCCGCGGCCTCTAACCGGTGGCAATGGAGGTCGTCCACCTCGTCCCGATGCTCGCGTTCTCGCCATCCGCGAGAGAATAGAATTAGAAGTTCGGTTCTCGGAACAACAAGATCGCACGACGAGTTCAAAAAAGTGGAGTGTTTCCTAAAGGTTCGCAACCTCTCGAGGATAAGTACGGGCGTCCCCGTACCGATCCACAAGACTCTACTAACCGGCTCAAGACTCACGAGGCCTAGTAAACCTAGGCTCTGATACCAACTTGTCACGACCCCAAATCCGGTCGTGATGGCGCCCAGCACATTGCTAAGCCAGCCCTGACCAATCAATATCAACAATGGAGCTAGAAGCTCTCTTTAACCCATTTAAGCATATTACTTCACGAAGCAACATCGAGACATATAACGAAAACGGGGAACCAAGTCCCATAATACATCAACTCCCATAGACCGAAGGGTCAAGAGTCATGAGCCTCTACCGAACATGAGTGTATAAAGGTTTACAAGATACCAAGTGCGGAAAGAAAAGTCAATACAAAATCAAGAGACGATAAGAAGGAATATCGGGTCCTGCGGACTCTGCAGCTACCTCGAATATCCACAAATGTCGCCTCGCACAGCTACTGGATCACTGCTGAGAGGTACCTGGATCTGCACACAAGGTGCGGGGAGTAAAATGAGTACTGCCAGACTCAGTGGTAATAAACAAGGGTAAGACAGCGCAGATAAGAAATCCGCAATAAAGCACTATGTAAAGCTGTAATCAAATACCCTATCACAGAATCGATATCAACTGTACTTGTACCAATAAGTACCAGCAAAACAGTATAACAGCTAGCAGATGTAGCTAAATGCAATGCAATGCATGAAATGACCACTACGGCGCGTAGCCCGATCTAATTTGGGTACCCGTGCTCACTGTGGGGGTTCAGACTCCGGAGGGGATCCTACAGCCCAAGCACAATATCACTGCGGCGTGCAGTCTGATCCAACATATATACCGCTGCGGCGCGCAGCCCGATCCACTACCAGTCGGCTAATATGCAAATACAGCCTCGCAGGCTCAAAAGTAGATTTGAAAACATCTTTTATCATTTTTCAGTTGAAAACAGTAATGTCAAGTTCCAGAGATTGGAAATAGCATGATAGCAGAAATAGCTACGGACTGGTAGTAACTAACATGTCAATATGATAAGACAATGATAACGATCCTCGCGGGATCCAATAACCTGGCTCACGGCCCACAAGTATACTCAACCACCCAAGAAGGGGGTTTAACGGCTCAAGAGTAGCCAATATCAGAGTATAATATGCAACCATCCGAGAAGGAGGTTCGACGGCTCATGAATAGCCTAATATCATAACACAGTATCGGCAAGTCGGACTAAGCCATAGTCCCCAATCACAATCGACCCCGCACTCACATGAGAGTACGTGTCTCGCTGCTATACAACATCACAAAGTGGTATACCGGGGTTTCGAACCCGCTGGTCATCATCCACATCTATTACTCACCTCAATTCGGCGCGACGACTACTCCGCAATGCCCTTGCCACGAGAATCAAGCTCCGCGCGCGTAGAATCTAATCAAATACAGTAGAAACACAACAAATTAGGCCAATGGGACGACACCCAATCAATACAACTCAATTTACATCAAAATTCCCAAAGTTGTCAAAACCCGACTTTTGGTACGCTTCTCGAAAAAAATTACAAAAGTCACATATTCGGAACCCTCATCTCAATACGAGTCTAAGCATATCAATTTTACCAAATTCGGACACCATTTGCCCATTCAAAACCTTGATTTTCTAAAGTTCAAGCCTAGGGCTAAATCCTCCATTAATTACCCCAAATTCCTCCATTTTCATGATATAATTGCATAATATTACCAATACTAATCATAGTTTAAGTCCATAGTTGATTACCTGATGATTTCCCTTGAGTTTCTCTTCAAAATCGCCTAAATCGCCTCTAAAGCTGAGACCCAAATGTGTGAAATGTTTCTGAAATTTTCTAACTTCTGATACAATTAATTCACTGCGATTTTCGCTTCTGCGGACCATTTTCCGCCCCTGCGGAACCGCTTCTGCGACCAATTGGTCGCTTCTGCGAGCCCAGGCCTATTTGGCCATTTCCGCTCCTGCGATACACGGACCGCGCCTGCGGGTCCGCTTCTGTGGAAATTCTTCCGCCCGTGCGGTCCTTTCCGCCTCTGCGATCAAGAGTCCGCTTCTGCGGACTCGCCTATGCGACCGGCCTTCCGCTTCTGCGGACTTCCCATCTCTTGGCAAATCGCGCTTCTGCGGTCTCCTCTACGCTCCTGCGACGAGATTTCCGCTTCTGCGAAGCCAAGTGCTCCTGCGCTCGTCCGCTCCTGCGGACTCGCTCCTGCGCCCCCATTTCCGCAGGAGCGAAAACAACAGAACCAGAACCCCAAACCTGCAATTTTCCACATTTTCTCCCGTTTAACCATCCGAAAACACCCCGAGGCCCCCGGGACCTCATCCAAACACACCAACACATCTTAATACCTTATTCGAACTTGCTCAAATCCTCAAAACACGTCTAACAACATCAAAACCCATAATTCGCATCGAATTCAAGCCTAAATTCCTTAAAACATTCCGAATTACACAATCAATCAAAAACCCGACTAAACAACGTCCGAATGACCCGAAATTTTGCAGGCACATCCAAAATCACCTAACGGAGCTACTGCAACTGTCGGAATTCCATTCCGACCCCCGGATCAAAATCTCACCTACCGTTCGGATTTCGCCAAAATTCAACCTTAGCCAATTCAAGCCTATTTCTACACCGAGCCTCCAAATTCAATTCCGATCGCTCCTCTAAGTCACAAATCACCTCCCGGAACTAACCGAATCATCCGAATCCGATTCCGAGCCCTCTAACCAAATAGTCAACTCCGGGTTGACTTTCCTTATTCAAGTTTCCTTCACAAAGGCTATATGCCTCATTTCCAATCCAAATCACTCCTAACTCACCCGATAGACTTTAACACCGATATAAAAGCATAAAACATACAATTTCAACATAACGGGGTGGTAATTCCCGTAACGACGGGCCGGGTCGTTACATTCTATCACTGCTGAGAGGTACCTGGATCTGCACACAAGGTGCAGGGAGTAAAATGAGTACTGCCAGACTCAGTGGTAATAAACAAGGGTAAGAGAACGCAGATAAGAAATCCGCAATAAAGCACTATGTAAAGCTATAATCAGCTACCCTGTCATAGAATCAATCTTCACTGTACCTATACCAACAAATACCAATAAATAGCATAACAGCTAGCAGATGTAGCTAAATGCAATGCAATGCATGATATGACCGCTACGGCGCGTAGCCCGACTCCAATTTGGGTACCCATGCTCACTGTGGGGGTTCAGACTCCGGAGGGCTCCTACAGCCCAAGCACAATATCACTGCGGCGTGCAGTCCGATCCAACATATATACTGCTGCGGCGCGCAGCCGATCCACTACCAGTCAGCTAATATGCAAATACAGCCTCACAGGCTCAAAAGTAGTTTTGAAAACTCTTTTATCATTTTTCGATTGGAAAACAGTAATATCAAGTTCCAGAGGTTGGAAATAGAATGATAACAGAAATAGCTACGGACTGGTAGTAACTAACATGTCAATATGACAAGACAATGATAACGGTCCTCACGGGATCCAATAACTGGCTCACTGCCCACATGTATACTCAACCGCCCAAGAAGAGGGTTCAACGGCTCAAGAGTGGCCAATATCACAATATATAGTATGCAACCATCCGAGAAGGAGGTTCAACGGCTCAAGGATAGCCAATATCACAATATAGTATCAACAGGTCAGACTAAGCCATAGTCCCCAATCACAATCGACCCCGCACTCATAAGAGAGTACGTGTCTCGCTGCTATACATCCTCACAAAGTGGTATACCGGGGTTTTGAACCCGCTGGTCATCACCCACATCTATTACTCACCTCAATACGGCGCGACGACTACTCCGCAAAGCCCTTGCCATGAGAATCAAGCTCCGCACGCGTAGAATCTGATCAAATACAGTAGAAACACAACAATTAGGCCAATGGAACGACACCCAATCAATACAACTCAATTTACATCAAAATTCCCAAAGTTGTCAAAACCCTACTTTCGGTACGCTTCTCGAAAAATTACAAAAGTCACATATTCGGAACCCTCATCTCAATACGAGTCTAAGCATATCAATTTTACCAAATTCGGACTCCATTTGCCCATTCAAAACCTTGATTTTCTAAAGTTCAAGCCTAGGGTTAAATCTTCCACGAATCACCCCAAATTCTTCCATTTTCATGATATAATTGCATAATATTATCAATACTAATCATAGTTTAAGTCCATAGTTGATTACCTGATGATTTCCCTTGAGTTTCTCTTCAAAATCGCCCAAATCGCCTCTAAAGCCGAGACCCAAAAGTGTGAAATGTTTCTGAAATTTTCTAACTTCTGATACAATTAATTCACTGCGATTTTCGCTTATGCGGACCATTTTCCGCCCCTGCGGAACCGCTTCTGCGACCAATTGGTCGCTTCTGCGAACCCAGGCCTATTTGACCATTTCCGCACCTGCGATCCAAGGACCGCCCCTGCGGGTCCGCTCCTACGGAATTTCTTCCGCTCCGCGGGAACGTCCGCTTCTACGATCAAGAGTCCGCTCATGCAGACTCGCCTATGCGATCGACATTCCGCTTCTGCGGACTTCCTATCTCGCCTCTTGACCGCTTCTGCGGTCTCCTCTTCGCTCCTACGACGTCGCTTCAGCAGAGAAGATTTCCGCTTCTGCGAAACCAAGCGCTCTTGCGCCCCCTCATCCGCTCCTGCGGACTCGCTCCTGCGCCCCCATTTCCGCAGGAGCTAAAACAACAGAACCAGAACACTCCCCTGCAATTTTCCTAATTTTCTCCCGTTTAGCCATCCGTAAACGCCCCGAGGCCCCCGGGACCTCATCCAAACACACCAACACATCCTAATACTTTATTCAAACTTGCTCCAATCCTCAAAACACGTCTAACAACATCAAAACCCATAATTCACATCGAATTCAAGCCTAAATTCCTTAAAACTTTCCGAATTACACATTCAATCAAAAACCCGACCAAACGACGTCCGAATGACCTGAAATTTTCCAGGCAGATCCAAAATCACCTAACGGAGCTACTGCAACTGTCGGAATTCCATTCTGACCCCCGGATCAAAGTCTCACCTACCGTTCGGATTTCGCCAAAATTCAACCTTAGCCAATTCAAGCCTATTTCTACACCGGGCCTCCAAATTCAATTCCGATTGCTCCTCTAAGTCACTAATCACCTCTCGGAACTAACCGAATCATCAGAATCCGATTCTGAGGCCTCTAACCAAATAGTCAACTCCGGGTTGACTTTCCATATTCAAGTTTCCTTCAAAAAGGCTATATGCCTCATTTTCAATCCATTTCACTCCTAACTCACCCGATAGACTCTAACACTGATATAAAAGCATAAAACATGCAATTTCAACATAATAGGGTGGTAATTCCCGTGACGACGGGCCGGGGCGTCACAACTGACTGGTTGTCATGGGTCAGGTTGTCTAGACTAATATGATATGGACTATGTCGGAAAATGTCACAAATTGCGTAGCGGAGTGCATCAGATTATGTTCCAGCAGGGTAGATGTACCCCAGGACCAGTGGACGGCTGGTAGGTATTGCTCTTTCAGTTGGGCCTTCGTGGTGGATGTCAGTGTAGAGGTATCTACCATTGATTCAGTTCCAGTATTGAGAAACGTTGTCGGATGCGTTTCATGTGGCTGAGCTTGAGGTGCTTCTTGAGTAATCATGTTGGGATAGAATCACGAGTCTTGGCAAGGTCACGTGATGTTATGACCTCTCGAGGAGGATTCAGGTACTCTATTTCTATAATGCGAGACGCGATCTCAGTTCTATGTTATGATGGCACAGAGGAACTGAATTGCAGCTCTTTTGCTGGAGACAGTTATCATAATTTGAGCTGTCATGATTCGAGTGTGTGCAGACATTTCTATTGGAGCCTATGTGGTGCTCGTCACGGCTTAGGCCGGTGGTTGAGGTGTCATGTCACCAGTGTGGTGTGTTATGATCGAAATGACCGTTGGAGTTATTAATGAATACGAGCATATTGGATCTTAGCTTGTTAGAAATGTAAAATAATAGAGGTTTCGCTCCGAAACCTATTGTGGTATGAGTTTTAAAAAGGGAAATAGATTCAAGAATGGTTAACCTGAGAGATGGTTTCGGTATATCGCGTGCTTCAGCTTCCGTGGGCACGATATGGAGGTGTTGGAATAAGACTCTATCTAATGAAAGAGGTTTTCAGCTAGTATTTGGTGATTGTCGCCAGTTGTTGTGATTAGAGACTATCGTCTCGAATGATTGGGTTGTTAACACATCATATGATCTCACCCGGGGTAGTGAATATGGGTTATTACAGTGGATTCGAGTGTATCCTGAGTATAGACATGGGACTTGCATTGGGCATATGATTTCAGAAAGTGCAATGTGATTTATGGTTCAGAGGGTCTGTGAAATTCTGACTATATGGTGTTTTCCGACTTATGTGAGATAGGGTGACGTATGATCGCCCGGATATATGCTTGGTAAGGTCATTCGGCTATTGGGTTGCTTCTAGTACAACTCTGAATCCGCTCGAGGGCGAGCGTTTGTTTAAGTTGGGGAGAATGTAATGACCCGGCCCGTCTTTACGGGAATTACCACCCCGTTATGTTGCATTAATATATCTTATGCTTCTATATCAGTTTTAGAATCTATCGGGTGAGTTAGGAGTGAATTGAATTGAAAATGAAGCAAATAGCATGTTTGAAGTAAGTTTGAATATGGAAAGTCAACCTAGAGTTGACTATCGAGTTAGAGTGCTCGGAATTAGATTCTGATGATTCGACTAGATTTGGGGGATCATTTATAACTTAGGAGAGCAATCAGAATTGAATTTGGAGGCCCGGTGTAGTTTTAGGCTTGAATTGGCGAAGGTTGAATTTTGGCGAAATCCGAACGGTAGGTGAGATTTTGATCCGGGGGTCAGAATGGAATTCCGACAATTCCTGTAGCTTTGTTATGTGATTTTGGATATGTTCGCAAATTTTCAGATCATTCGGACGTCGTTTGGTCGGGTTTTGGATTGAATGTTAGTTTTGAAAGTTTTGAAGAAACTTAGGCTTGAATCCGTGTGGAAATGGTGATTTTGATGTTTAGGATGATGTTTTTATGATTGGAACAAGTTCGTATCGTGTTTCGGAGTATGTTGGTGGTTTTCGTTGGGGTCCCGGGAGCCTCGGGACGAATTCGGGGGTCCAAGCGGACCAATTGGTGCCAAAGGCACTGCTGTTTCTGCTGCAATAAATGCAGAGAATTTTTGTGCTTCGCGATCGCGAAGCTATGTATGCGATCGCGTAAGAGGAGGATGTTGAGCTTTGCGATCGCGAGGGTGAGTCTGCGATCGCGTAGGGTAAAGCTGGGAAGCTCTGCGATCGCAAGGTTGAGTCTGCGATCGCGTAGTGTATCGGAGTGAGGCTGGGAGATTGCTCTCCGCGATCGCAGGAGTAGTGATGCGATCGCGTGAGGTTGAGTGTTTGTGCATCGTGATCGCGGGTCGGTCGATGCGATCGCGTAAGGTCGTGTTCTTGAGCAGTGCGATCGTGACCCCTTTGATGCGATCGCGTAGGGTCACTGAGTTGAGCACTGCGATCGCGTCCAGGCTCACGCGATCGCGTAGAGGAAAGTTGGAAGCCAGGTTTTTGTGCATCGCGATCGCACTCCTAGTGCTGTGATCGCGTAGATTAAACGGCCCAGGCAGTGAGTTTAAGTCCAGAAACATTTCATTACGGGTTCATACACCCTAAAACACCATTTTTGAGCCCTAGAGAGAAGAAATCACGGGAAAACGCTGGCAAATCATCGGATATTCATCGGAGGTAAGTTTCTTGACTCAAAAAAATCATTTTATGGTAGAATTAACCTCAATATTCATGAATTTGGGTAGAAATTGTGAAGGATTGTGGCCTAGTTATTGAAAACGAAAATTTGGGTTTTGAAAGGCCAATCGAACTCCGATTTTGGTAAATTTTATATGTATGGACTCGTGGCGAGACAAGGATTCTGGAAATAAATTTTTCGAGATGTGGGCTCGGGGCTCCGGTTTTACATATTTCGTGATTTTTGATATTTTTCGAGTTCTTTCGATTGGGTTATGTTCCATTAGCCTATTTTGATATATTTGTACTGAATTTGGCTAGTTTGGACGTGCGTGGATGTCGGTTCGAGGAGCTAAGGCGTCGCGGGCATGAGCTTTCGTCGGTTCGAGGTGGGTAATACTTGTAAATGATGTCTTGAGGGTTAGTAAACCCCAGACTTGCACATCTTAGTGCTGTGTTGACTTACACGCCGGATAAAGGGCGTGGGGTAGAGCACCATTGGGGATCGTGACTTGGTCCGTCCCGCATAATAAATAATAACACCTAATTGTTGCAATGAATTGGACTAATTATCATGTTTGGGCTTCGTGCCAATTATTTGAATCCTTCAGGGATTGGTATCACTGTTTTGATAACACTGTGCATATTTTATTCTAAATTTAAGGTTTAAAATGGTATTTTACGATTCAGCATTTTTATAAGGTATGAAAAACTTGAACCATGTCTTAATAATATTTTTAGCTGTGAGCAAATATGATATTATTGCCCGTAGGGCTTTTCTTGATTATTTGTTAGATTGATTGGGGCTGAGGGCCATATGTTAGGGCATGACTTTTCATGTGAGCATATGCATACACATGCATGGATCGGACTGCACGCCGCAGTGGTATACGGATCGGGTTGCGCGCCGTAGCAGGTGTGATATTAATATTGTGCTTGGGCTGTAGGAGCCCCTCCGAAGTCTGAACCCCCACAGTGAGCACGGGTACCCAAATTGGATCGGGCTACACGCCGTAGCGGTCATATGCATTGCATGGCATACATACATTGGTTTACGTGTACTACGTGGCACAACATTTAGCACTCATGTATTACTGGCACATATGCATTAGTTGCCTTATTGACCAGATCTCCTGGTGTAAATTGATAAGGAGTGCTGAGCCCGAGGGGCTGACTTGAGTGCGGACTTGCACTGCTTGAGATTGTATCCAGATATTGGTATATTATTATGAAAGAAAGTAGCTAAAATTGAGATTTCTAAATAATCTACTCACATATGCTTGAAAGGAATAAAAAGATAGTTCTGTATTGTGTAGCATGAGATAGTGCCTATCGTGGTTTTCTCCCCTTCAGCATTATTTACTTTTATTACTGCTGAGTTGGAAGTACTCACACCCGACTCCCTGCACCTTGTGTGCAGATCCAGGTACATCACAGTAGAGCTGATTCTATTGCGGCTCGGGAGTGCTTTTGGACAGTCGAGGTAGCTGCCAGCGTTCGCAGGACCTGATTCTCCAGTTTGTCTGTATTTTTGTTCTGATCATCCCACACTTGTGCATAGTTATATTCACTATTTACACTTTGTATACTCTGTAGAGGCTCATGACTCTTGACCCTTCGGTCTATGGGAGTTGGCACGTGTTGGGACTTGGTTCCCTGTTTTTAATATATCTATCACTGTTATGCTTAAATTGGATAAAGTGAGTTTGTGGCTCCGTGATTGTTGTTGATTGGTCGGGCTGGCCTAGCAATGTGCTGGGCGCCATCACGACCGGATTTGGGGTCGTGACAACTATATAACAAGAGAATTAATCACAGAAGATGAGATACTAACAAATGAAAAATTATACCCCGAATTACCTAAAGGAATGATAATTAGTGAAGAAATAGCGGAAAAAGAAATAATTATAGGAGGAATAATTATGATAATAAGATTTAAAATATATCAGGGAGATAAAAATATTATAATAGGAATAAAATGGTTAGAAAAAGTTAAGCCATACAACTTCGATAATGAACAACTAATTATACATTATGAAAATAAGAAAGTAACAATAAAAAGAACTATATTATAAATATGAAAATACATATACTAGTAAAAATAATAGTAGAAGGATATTACAATAGATACTACATACCGATGATAGACACAGGATCAGAAGTAAATTTATGTAGATATAATTGCCTACCAGAAGAAAAATGGGAAAAACTTAGAACACCCTTACTAGTAACAGGATTTAATAATGAAGGAAGTATAATTACTCACAAATCAAAAAATATAAAAATACAAATATGGGATAAAATACTTATTATAGAAGAAATATACAATTTTGAATTACCCACAAGAGATATTTTACTAGGAATACCATTCTTAGATAAACTATACCCACACGTAATAACTAAAACACATTGGTGGTTTACAACACCATGCAAACAAAATATAGGAGCAAAAAGAGTTCTAAAAAAGAAAAGAAAAACAACTTATTGGATAAAAGGAAGTGAGAAAATAACACAAAAATTAGAAAATGAAAAAGAAGATGATAATAAAATAGAATTAATTATTTTTTCAATAAATACAGTTAAAATAATCCAAGAAAAACTAGAACCATTGTATAGTGAAAACCCATTACAAGGTTTGGAAAAACATAAAACAAAGGTAAAAATAGAGCTAATTGATGAAAATATTATAATAACACAAAAACCCTTAAAATACAATTTCAAAGATTTAAATGAATTTAAAATATACATTGACGAATTACTAGAACAATGTTATATACATGAGAGCAATAGTAAACATACAAGTCCAACATTTATAGTAAATAAACATAGTGAACAAAAAAGAGGAAAAAGTAGAATGGTTATTGATACAAACTTCCTAACAGTCCGTGGAAGCCCAGATACAAAGTCCATGGTGATGCGCTCCCATTTCCACTCTGGAATCTCAATCCGCTGCATCAATCCACCTGGGCGCTGATGCTCATACTTCACCTGCTGGTAGTTGAGGCATCTAGAAACATAATCAACTATATCCCTCTTCATCCGCCTCCACCAGTAATGCTGTTTCAAGTCCTGATACATCTTCGCGGCACCCGGATGGATGGAATACCGCGAACTATGGGCCTCTGCTAGAATCGGCTCTCGAAGATCATCTACATTGGGCACACAGATACGCCCCTGCATCCTCATGAGTCCATCATCCCCGATGGTAACATCTCGAGCATCACCACGCCGAACTCTATCCCGAAGGACAAGCAAATGAGGGTCGTCGAACTGACGCTCCCTGATGCGGTCAAATAGAGAAGACCGAGAAACCACACAAGCTAGAACCCGGCTGGGCTCCGAAAGATCCAATCTAACAAACTGCCTGGCTAAAGCTTGAACATCCATCGCCATAGGCCTCTCCGAGAAGCTGGTAGATATGCTAAACTCCCCAAACTCTCTGCCCGACGACTCAAGGCATCAGCAACCACATTAGCCTTGCCCGGATGATAGAGAATAGTAATATCATAGTCCTTCAGTAGTTCCAACCATCTCCTCTGACGCATATTCAGGTCCTTCTGCTTAAGCAAGTGCTGCAAGCTCCGGTGATCAGTGTAGATCTCCGAAGGAACCCCATATAAATAATGACGCCAAATTTTCAAGGCGTGAACAATGGCAGCTAGCTCCAAATCATGAACAGGGTAATTCTTCTCATGCACCTTCAGCTGTCTCGACGCGTAGGCAATCACCCTACCGTCCCGCATCAATACCGCACCGAGTCCAACTCGTGAGGCATCACAATATACGGTATAGGACCCCGTACCTGTAGGCAACATCAATATAGGGGCCGAAGTCAAAGCTGTCTTGAGCTTCTGAAAGCTCGCCTCACACTCGTCTGTCCACCGAAAAGGGGCACCCTTTTGGGTCAATCTAGTCATAGGTGCTGCAATCGAAGAGAACCCCTCTACGAAACGACGGTAATAGCCCGCCAAACCAAGGAAACTGCGAATCTCAGTAGCGGAGGAGGGTCTGGGCCAACTCTGCACGGCCTCCACCTTCCTCGGATCTACTCGAATACCATCACTCGATACCACGTGGCCCAAAAATGCAACTGAACTCAACCAGAATTCACATTTAGAGAACTTGGCATAAAGCTGCTTCTCCCTCAGGATCTGAAGCACTATTCTCAAATGCTGCTCGTGCTCTTCCCGGCTCCGAGAATACACTAGAATATCATCAATGGAGACAATCACGAACGAGTCCAGATAAGGCCTGAACACACTGTGCATCAAATGCATAAAGGCTGCTGGGGCATTAGTCGGCCCAAAAGACATCACGAGGAACTCATAGTGACCATACCGGGTCCTGAAGGCAGTCTTCGGGATATCTGGCTCCCGAATCTTCAGCTGGTGATACCCGGAGCGCAAATCAATCTTAGAAAACACATGTGCGCCCTGTAACTGGTCAAATAAATCATCAATACGGGGCAAAGGATACCGGTTCTTCACTGTAACCTTGTTCAGCTGACGATAGTCAATACACATACGCATAGAACCGTCCTTTTTCTTCACAAACAATACAGGAGCACCCCAAGGCGAAACACCGGGTCGAATAAAACCCTTGCCCAATAACTCCTGTAACTGATCCTTCAACTCCTTTAACTCGGGAGGAGCCATACGGTACGGTGGAATAGAGATGGGCTGAGTGCCCGGCAACAAGTCAATAGCAAAGTCAATATCTCTGTCGAGCGGCATGCCCGGAAGATCAGCTGGAAATACATCAGCAAAGTCACGTACCACATGAACAGAATCAATAGAGGGAGTGTCAACACCTGACGTCCCGCACATAGGCTAGATAAGCAGCACACCCCTTCTCAACCATACGCTGAGCTCTGAGAAAAGAAATACACGGCTAGGGGTGTGATCTAGAGTACCACTCCACTCAATACGTGGAATGCCTGGCATAGCCAGCGTCACGGTCTTGGAGTGACAATCAAGAATAGCATAATGGGGCGACAACCAGTCCATGCCCAGAATAATATCAAAATCGACCATCCCAAGCAGCAATAGATCCGCTCCTGGTCTCAAAATCACAAATGGTAATCAAACACGACCGATATACGCGGTCCACAACCAAAGAATCACCTACCGGAGTGGAAACATAAATGGGGGCACTCAAAGAATCCCGAGGCACACCCGGATGAGAAGAAAAGTAAGAAGACACATATGAAAAAGTGGAACCGAGGTCGAATAGAACCGATGCCTCCCCGTGACTAACCATAATAATACATGTGATAACGGAGTCGGATGCAACAGCCGCAGCCGCGATCGGGAATAGCATAGAATCCGGCTCGTCCCCCTCTCGAGGGCGGCCTCCGGAACCCTGACCCCGCCCCTGGATGACCGGGCAGGTGGAGTGGCAGCTGGGGCCGGAATGATAGCCTGTTGGCCCTGAGAACCACGCGAATGCTGTGATGACTGATGAGGGGCTCCTCTCCTTGCGCTCGGGGCACTCCCTAACTAGGTGGCGAGTATCCCCGCACTCAAAACAAGCTGTGGGAGGACGCGGTGGTCGTGATCGACCGGCCTCACCCCCACTAGTCCGACCCCCGGAAGGACCCCGCGCGAGAGGTGCACCGGAAACCGGGGAGCATAATAAGGCTCCCGAGATGCTGGAAGGCCTGGGAGTACTACCAGCTGCGGGCAATGCCGAGTGAATTGGTCGACCGGAAATAACCTCTCGCCAAAACGACCGGCCGATGAAGTGCGGGCACCGGAGAAATGACCCGACTCACGAGACCTCTTGGCCTCTCTCTCCCTCCGCTCTCTAGGGAGCATACTCTCGATCCTCTTGGCAATGCTAACTGCCTGCTGATAAGATATATCTGTCTCAAGCTCTCTGGCCATGCCGGATCGGATAGGCGGAACAAGGCCCTCAATAAATCTCCGCACTCGCTCCCGAACCGTGGCTACCAAAGCCGGTGCATGCTTGGCTAGGCGGGTGAAACTGATAGCATACTCCGATACTGACATGGAGCCCTGTCGCAACCGCTCAAACTCCGAGCGCCAAGAATCCCTAAGGCTCTGGGGAACAAACTCCGTCAAAAACAGATTTGAAAACTGCGTCCAGGTCAACGAAGCGGACTCCTCCGGACTATCCAACTCATACGTGCGCCACCAATCATAAGCGGTCCCACGAAACTGAAAAGCAGTGAAGGAAACCCCGCCGGTCTCCACAATCCCCATAGTACGAAGAATACGATGACACTCCTCTAGAAAACCCAATGCATCATCTGAAGCCAAACCACTAAACACTGGAGGGTCATATTTCTTGAACCTCTCCAATCTACGCTGCTCGTCCTCGGAGGCAGCTGGTCCACCTCCGGGCCTGTGCTGGGGCGGCAGGAGGCATAACCAAAACATCTGGAACCTGTCCCACTGGCACACGCTGCTCCGGTGTAACGGCTGCGGGAGTCTGGGCCCCTCCCCCGGCCTGAGATGTAGCTGCGACAAGAGGAAGCAGTCCTGCCTGAGCTAAAGTAGTATACATACTCATGAACTAGGCCAGGGTCTCCTGTAGTGCTGGAGTAGTAGCGGTTGTAGTCGGTGTACCAGGTGCCTGCGCTCCAACCTGGTCTACCTGTGGCACCTCAGCGGCAGCGCGCGCGGGTGCTGTGGCTGCACCTCGGGCGCGTCCTCGTCCTCTACCTCGGCCCCGGCCTCTGACGGCAGCAACAGGGGGCGCGGGTACCTGATCATCGCGAGTAGCTCGTGTCCTCACCATCTGTGAGAGAATAGAAAGTAGTAGTTTAGATTTTTGATGTCAAAAATGTCGCACGACAAGGAATCCTAAAGAAATGAAGAGTTTCCTAAACAGTTACATAGCCCCTCGTAGATAAATACAGACGTCTCCGTATCGATCAGCGAGACTCTAAGTAACCGGTCTGTGTCCCGTGACTCCTATGAACCTAGAGCTCTGATACCAACTTGTCACGACCCTAGTTCACCAATTGTGAACATGTCGTGATGGCACCCAATCCCCACGACTAGGTAAGCCTAACACGTTGCGGAATCTATAAGTTATAAATACTTAAATAAGAAACAGCGGAAAATAACATAAAAGGTATGTAATCCGTGCCGCTTGGCACATACATCCGTTACACAATAAATAAAACACTACCAAGATCCGGAACCCCACGGTAACACAGACTAAAAGAGAAATACAACTGTGGCTCTATGTGTAAAGAGTATCTAACAACGAAAGGAAGAAAAATGTCAACTAGTAATACTAGAATAGAAGGGAAGCCTCCGGATCCGCGGACGTAGCAGATCATACCTCGAAGTCTCCCAGAAAGCTGCGGAATCACCTAGTACGAGCCTGCTCTGATGTACCTGGATCTGCACAACAAAAGTGTGCAGAAGAGTAGCATGAGTACACCACAGCGGTACTCAGTAAGTGCCAAGCCTAACCTCGATGGAGTAGTGACGAGGTAGGTCAGGGCCCTACCGAGAAACAATAATAATATGATGATAACAAAATAAATAGTTTAACAGATAATAACAATAATTTCCGAAATAACAACATTACGATGTTTACCGAAACTGTCTACAATCAAGCTAATAACAAATAACCAACTCAAATAAACAAATCCAGGATCTGTGGGAATTGAACCCACAGTCCCATTCTCAGTACCTCTGGGTCTCCGGGAATCGAACCCGCAGCCCATGTCTCAATAATATCTCAATAACTCGGGATCTCCGGGAATCGAACCCGCAGTCCCTACCAATAAGTCAGGATCTCGGGAATCGAACCCGTAGTCCACATTTCAATAATCTCGGGATCTCGGGAATCGAACCCGTAGTCCATATTTCAATAATCTCGGGATCTCGGGAATCGAACCCGTAGTCCACATTTCGATAATCTCAGGATCTCGGGAATCGAACCCGTAGTCCACATTTCCATAATCTCAGGATCTCGGGAATCGAACCTGTAAGGCCCCATAAAATTTTTGTGCATAAAACCTAGTAGCTGTGGTGTCATGGTCCGAATAATGTGTTAGGAATGCGTAGAATTCATTGAAGTGACTAGTTTATGTACAATTGTAACAATGTGATAGAATATGTGCATTCGTTGAGGTAAGAAAGTGTATACCAGTTGTGGAAAGTGTTGTAGTTGTATATTGTTGTTTGGTAATGTGTTTCGGGGGCCCTCTGACAGGTGGATATGTCCATAATACAAAGGAAACTCCGGCGAAATTTTTCTAAAATATAAGAGTTAGTCAAAATTTTGATGGTTGCATATCATGTCTTTCAAAACCAACTCATTTATTTCAAAATCCTCATTCGAGGACGAATGGTCTTAAGGGGGGAGGATGTAAGGCCCCGTAAAATTTTTGTGCATAAAACCTAGTAGGCTGTGGTGTCATGGTCCGAATAATGTGTTAGGAATGCGTAGAATTCTTCGCGGCGAGCTTGCTCGCCGCGGTTCGGACCCTTGGTAGTGATTTAAGTTTCAAAAATGTAGGGAATCAAATTTTCAGAAAAATGTCAAATATGCGGTCAAGAATGCGACCGCAAACCTGACATGCGGACCGCATTCTGACCGCAAATCGTTCCAGAGAGTTGCCCAAAACCGTGTCAAAAGTGCGGTCGATATGCGATCGCATGTCAAATCTGCGGTGCACTTTTGCGACCGCGGAATCAACATGCGGTCCGCATAGTGACCGCATTCCTTAACAGAACCTGCATAACTTTGAGGCCATTTTTGCGGTCACTTTGCGGACCGCATGTGGATTCTGCGGTCGCATAGTGACCGCATATTTGACCCCGGCCCAGATTTTTGTAACATTTTGACCCGATCCCTTCTTTAATATAACACACTTCTTCTTCATTTTATCATATCATCTCACCAAAAATTAGAGAGAGAAGAGAGGGTTTTTAGAGAGAGAAATCTTGCATCTTCAAGGATTGTTCCAACTACCTTAATTCCAAGGGATCTTAGGGCAAGGATTCAACTTCCCCAATCTTTTCAAGGTAAAAACCCTAACTATTTTCTTTGATTTTCAGTTTTAATTGGGTAAAGAGAGGCTTGCATATAATAGCTTTTAAAAATAGAATTTTTACACTCATGCATGATTATTGAACTTGATTTTTAGTAAAAAGAAGTGAATAGAAGTAAGAGTCTTCAAGAACAAGGTTGGCAAGAGTAAGATAGCTTGGGTAAGCATAAAGTAGGAAGTTAACGGAAGAAAACTCACCACCAGGTATGTATGGCTAATTTTGATTCTTGTGAAATCGCCTATATGTGTGAAGTTTGTTTGTTTCGTGTCAAATTAACAAATTGTGTGAAATTCTTGATGTTATTGTTGGATATTCAAAGTTTGTTGTCGAGCTATGAGTGATGTAAAATGAGAGTTTAATTTGGCAAAAGAATTGTGAATAATGACTATGATGGCCTATATGGCACCTTGTGGAAAACAAACGAAACACTTGAGAATTGGTTTATTGTGGAAAGAGATGAAACACTTGAATTGTGGAAATATTGTAACATGGTTGTGATATTGAATTGAGAAGAAATTGAGAACATGAACCAATGTGTAAGTTGCTTAATTGAACTTGTTGAAATTGTGTGTAGTACCGTATCTGCTGTTTGAAATTGTTGTGCTTTCAACTGTAAGGCGGGGTCGTGTTGCACGCCGCAACGTGGTGAAATAAGGTGTGGGTTGGGGTGATAAGGGTGGCCGAGGTAATAAGGGTGGTCAGGGGCAATAAGGATGGAAAGCGATCGAAATCGCTATTGAAAATTGATACATAAATCAATAATGTGAAATTGTGAAAGGAGACAACAGGAGAGTTTGCAACCTGTGGGGCACCTGATTGCCCCTTTGTTTGACTACTTGTGCTTTACGTGATTGATTGGTTATTGTTAAATTGGTTGATTGTAGAAAGTGCTTTGTGTGAGAATTATTTGAAATGAGGAAAAATGTGGAAACATGGTTGGTTGGCTTAATTAATTGTTGATGTAATTTAATGGCTTGAGTTTACTTGGGACAAAGTTTGTCCATACATACCAGTACAATTCAAGTGTACTGACGTCCCTTTTGCCGGGGCGCTACATTCGTGTCATGATTGTAGGTGGATCAGTAGCAGGCACTTCAACTCATCGGCAGTAGTATCCTTCTCCTTCCACTGCCCGTTTTGGTGAGCCCCTTTCTTCCTCGGGGCCTTGTGTGGTTCATGCCACTTCGGTTTAGATTTCATTTTGGTTTTGTAAGGTATAGCCGGAGCCTTGTTACCGGCAAGTATTGTATTTCCCTTTTTGTATCCTAGAGGCTCTGTAGACATGTAAACTGTGGGACTCCAGTATTATGTATACATCATGTTATGTCGGGCGTTGTAAAAATTGGAATCTTGTTAATGAATCACTCGTATCATTTTATTTGTTGAATGTGAAATCATTTTTGGTTAATGAGAAACAGTCAACACAGGGGTAACGCGTGGGAATGAAAGGCACCCAGGTACGCTTGACTGGGGCAACCCGGTCAGGCGCCGGTCATGTTCCTCGATTTGGGGCGTGACAAACTTGGTATCCGAGCTTAAGGTTTTAAAGTGTCCTAGGATGTCTCGGAGCCGTGTCTAGTAGTGCCCTTCTTATAGGTGTGTTGTCGACCACATCATATAAGTAGGGGGCTACACGGGCATTTAGGAATTTACCTACTTCTTTGTTAATCTATATCGTGCGGTAAAGTGCAATGTGGAGATATCCGTGTCTAATTCGTGCCTTGTTCCCAAATTTTCAGAATATGGCACCTAAGAAGAAGGCTAGACTCGGCCTTAGGGCCAATGCCGGCCCAAGTGCAGCTGTTAATCATGTACCCGATGCCGTGGGAGAGAATGACCCACCAGTCCCGAATTTGCCTGGCCCATCTGTTCAAAACCCAAGTGTCCCTATTCCAGCCGCGGCAGAGGATGCCACCATTCCTCCTGCCGGTGTTCCTGACTCAGATACGGTTCCCGCTTCGGGCTCTGGTATCTCTAATGAAGAACTTAGGGGAGCCATCCATATGTTAACACAGCTAGTGGCCGCACAGGCCCAGAGATCCCATGATGCCCCTGCATCCTCCAGCGGACAGGGTGATTCCTTTGGCTCCAGAATCCACCAATTCTTGCGATTGGCTCCTCCAGAATTTTCAGGTACCGATCCAGAGGCTGACCCACAGGAATTCATGGATGAGATATACAAGACCCTCAGAGTGATGAAGGCTACAGATATAGAGGGGGTAGAGTTGGCCTCTTACAGGCCGAAGGGAGCGGCACGTTCATGGTTCGAAATGTGGGAGGATTCCCGTGAGGAAGGGAGCCCTCCGGCCAGATGGGATGAGTTCGTGGATGCATTTATGGACCACTTCTTACCTGCTGAGGCAATGGCAGCCCGTGCCACTGAGTTCGAGGTTCTCAAACAGGGCAGTATGAGTGTTTGGGAGTATCACATGGAGTTCGTAAGATTGTCCAAGTATGCTCCTCATTTAGTGTCGACCATGGATGCCCGGGTTCGACGGTTTGTTCAGGGCCTTAGCCCTTTGGTGGTAAATGAGGCCGCCACAGCAGCTTTGCACTCAAACATGAACTATGGGAGGATTGTGGGGTTTGCTCAGGCCACAGAGGCCGGGAAATTGAAGATTCGTGCAGAAAGAGAAAGTAGCAACAGGGCCCGGTCAATGGGTCGTTCAGGGAGATCACTTCCAGGGAAGGGGTCATCAGGGCCATCCCAGTCATATGCTCGGTCCTCCGCGAGTGCACCGCCATCCGTGCACAGTCATCAGCAGGGCAGTTACTCGAGACCTGGTTCAGACAGCAGGAGGTCTCGTCAGTCTGGTCATCCTGGGGTGAGATCCCAGCAGCAGGGGAGACCTACATGCCCCAAGTGTGGGAGATTTCATACAGAAACTTGCTACCTTGACCTTCCGGTGTGCTTCGGGTGCGGGGTGAGAGGTCACATTCAGCGGGACTGCCGTGCACCCCGTCGGGGTATAGGTAGGGGATCTGCTCAGTCATCCGGTTCTTCAGCTGCTACATCATCAGCGCGTACTCCAGCAGCAGCAGGGCGTGGTGCAGCTAGGGGTGGAGCTCGGGGTAGGGGTGGACCTAGCCGATTCTATGCATTGAGTGGCCGCCAAAATGCCGAGGCTTCTCCAGATGTTGTTACAGGTATCATGTCTGTTCAGACTATTGATTGCTATGCCCTTATTGATCCGGGGTCCTCCTTGTCTTATGTTACTCCATTCATTGCTTCAAGTTTTGGGATAGTACCCGAACAGCTTCATGAGCCGTTCTCTGTGTCGACTCCTATTGGTGATTCTATTACAGCCTCACGAGTCTATAGGAATTGTGTTGTTACAATGGGTGGTCGTGATACCACAGCTGATCTTATTGAGCTTGGGATGGTAGATTTTGATGTAATTATGGGGATGGATTGGCTCTATTCGTGCTTTGCCAAGCTTGACTGTCGGACGAGAGTTATGAGGCTCGAGTTCCCTAACGAGCCAATTATTGAATGGAGAGGAAATGGTGTAGTGCCAAGGGGTAGGTTTATTTCCTACCTTAAGGCTTCGAAGATGATTAAGAAAGGGTGTATCTATCACCTGGTTCGGGTAACGGACACCACCTCGGAGGTGCCTACCCTCGAGTCCGTGCCAATTGTGAATGAATTTCCTGAAGTGTTTCCAGATGAGCTTCCAGGCATCCCGCCGGATAGGGAGATTGATTTCGGAATTGATGTATTGCCGGATACTCAGCCAATATCCATTCCACCTTACAGAATGGCGCCAGCAGAGTTAAGGGAGTTAAAGGAGCAACTGAGGGATTTATTAGAGAAAGGGTTCATACGACCGAGTGTGTCGCCGTGGGGTGCTCCGGTTCTTTTTGTCAAGAAGAAGGATGGGTCACTTCGAATGTGTATTGATTATCGGCAGCTCAACAAAGTCACCATCAAGAATAAATATCCTTTGCCTCGAGTGGATGATCCTGTTTGACCAATTGCAAGGAGCGAAGTTCTTCTCAAAGATTGATTTACGGTCCGGGTACCACCAGTTAAAAATCAGGGAGCAGGATATTCCTAAGACCGCCTTCAGAACTCGTTATGGTCACTTCGAGTTTTTGGTCATGCCTTTTGGGCTAACCAATGCCCCAGCAGCTTTCATGGATCTTATGAATCGGGTCTTCAAGCCATTCCTAGATTCCTTTGTGATTGTATTCATTGACGATATTCTCATATACTCTCGGAGCAGGGAAGATCATGCCGTTCACCTCAGAGCAGCGTTGCAGACCCTTCTTCAACATCAATTGTATGCCAAGTTCTCAAAATGTGAGTTTTGGTTGGAGTCCGTAGCTTTTCTAGGGCATGTTATTTCCAGTGAGGGAATTATGGTGGATCCTCGGAAGATTGCGGCAGTGAAAGATTGGCCTAGACCCACGACCCCGACAGAGATTCGCAGCTTTTTGGGTCTGGCAGGTACTATCGGAGGTTTGTAGAGGGATTCTCAACCCTCGCCTCCCCATTGACTAAATTGACGCAGAAAGCAGTTAAGTTCCAGTGGTCCGATGCTTGTGAGAAAAGTTTCCAAGAATTGAAGTCAAGATTGACCTCGGCACCAGTATTGGCCTTGCCAGAAGGCATAGAGGGATTTGTAGTCTATTGTGATGCCTCCAGAGTCGGTTTGGGATGTGTATTGATGCAGCACGGAAAGGTTATAGCTTATGCTTCCAGACAACTCAAGAACCATGAGAAGAATTATCCGACGCATGATTTGGAACTTGCAACTGTTGTGTTTGCCTTGAAAATATGGCGACACTATCTTTATGGGGTTCATGTAGATGTGTTTTCAGACCACAAGAGCCTCCAGTATTTGTTCAAGCAGAAAGAGCTGAATCCGAGACAGCGGCGGTGGTTAGAACTACTCAAGGACTATGATATGGACATATTGTACCATCCAGGGAAGGCAAATGTGGTAGCTGACGCTCTTAGTCGGAAATCCATGGGTAGTTTGGCTCATTTGGGTGTGGATCAGAGACCCCTGGCTCGAGAGGTCTACCAATTAGCCAGCTTGGGGGTTCGTATTTCGGCGTCGGACGAGGGGGATATCTTGGTGCATAATGGAGCAGAATCATCATTGGTCGCGGAAATCAAGGAAAAACAGTTCATGGATCCAGCATTGGTTCGGGTGAAGGAAGCGATCATGAATGACAAGACCTCAGCATTTGTACTCAGCAGCGAAGATGGTGTATTGCGGTGTCAAGATAGGCTATGTGTTCCGGATGTGGACGAGCTTCGGGAAAGAGTGATGGCAGAGGCTCATACTTCCAGGTATTCCGTGCACCCTGGTTCAACGAAAATGTATCACGATCTCAAGGAGATTTATTGGTGGAACGGTATGAAAAGGGATGTGGCAGGCTTTGTAGCTAAATGTCCGAACTGTCAACAAGTGAAGGACGAGCATCAACGACCTGGTGGATTAACTCAGCTTATAGAAATACCAAGGTGGAAATGGGAGATGATCAATATGGATTTCGTGGTGGGGTTACCTCGCACTCAGCGTAAGTTCGATTCAGTATGGGTGATAGTAGATCGACTCACCAAATCAGCTCACTTCCTGCCTGTCAAGTCCACTGATACCGCGGAGCAATATGCAAGATTGTACATCAAAGAGATAGTAAGGCTTCATGGCACTCCACTTTCTATCATCTCAGATCGCGGGGCTCAGTTCACCGCTAACTTTTGGAAGAAGTTTCAGCAAGGTTTGGGAACTCAGGTGAATCTCAGCACAGCTTTCCATCCACAGACCGATGGACAGGCCGAGCGGACCATTCGGACGCTTGAAGATATGTTGCGGGCTTGTGTCTTAGATTTTAAAGGTAATTGGGATGAACACTTGCCACCTGATAGAATTTGCTTACAATAACAGCTATCATGCCAGCATTCAAATGGCCCCGTTTGAGGCATTGTACGGGAGAAGATGTAGATCGCCAATCGGGTGGTTTGAGGTAGGTGAAGCGGAATTGCTAGGGCCGGATATGGTGTACGAAGCTATGGAAAAGGTCAAAGTTATTCAGGAGAGAATGAAAACAGCATAGAGTCGTCAAAAGTCCTATGCAGACATTCGTCGAAGGGATTTGGAGTTCCAAGTCGATGATTGGGTGTTCTTGAGGGTATCTCCTATGAAAGGAGTCATGCGATTTGGAAAGAAAGGGAAATTGAGTCCTAGGTATGTCGGGCCATATCGGATCGTTCAAAGGATTGGTCAAGTTGCTTATAGGCTAGAGTTGCCTCCCGAGATGTCATCAGTGCATCCGGTATTCCATGTGTCCATGTTGAAGAAAGTGATTGGAGATCCATCCACCATCATGCCGGTCGAAGCTATAGAGGTTAATGAAGATTTGTCATATGAAGAAGTTCCAGTTGCCATTCTTGATAGGCAAGTCCGTAAGTTAAGAAATAAGGAAGTTGCCTCTGTTAAAGTATTGTGGCGAAGTCAACAAGTTGAGGAGGCCACATGGGAAGCGAGAAAAAGAGATGAAAGAAAAGTACCCCCATTTGTTTGATCAAGCCTAGAAGAAATTAGGTGACCCTTCTACTCCTAGTAATTGTCATTTTGTCCAAGTCGTTTCTCTCTTAGTGTTAGTAAAGTCTCCTTCATTTTGTAATGAATTTAATGTGTTGTCACATTGTTTCATTTGAGCCTTTCTGGATAAATGGAAGCCTTAGAAAGATTCGCGTGTTAAATAAACAACTAATAGTAAGTATAGATTGGTAATGGTTTGTTAAGTGTACATGGTGTGTTAAATTGGTTAAATAAGGTAAGAATTCATTGAAGTGACTAGTTTATGTACAATTGTAACAATGTGATAGAATATGTGCATTCGTTGAGGTAAGAAAGTGTATACCAGTTGTGGAAAGTGTTGTAGTTGTATATTGTTGTTTGGTAATGTGTTTCGGGGGCCCTCTGACAGGTGGATATGTCCATAATACAAAGGAAACTCTGGCGAAATTTTTCTAAAATATAAGAGTTAGTCAAAATTTTGATGGTTGCATATCATGTCTTTCAAAACCAACTCATTTATTTCAAAATCCTCATTCGAGGACGAATGGTCTTAAGGGGGGAGGATGTAAGGCCCCGTAAAATTTTTGTGCATAAAACCTAGTAGCAGTGGTGTCATGGTCCGAATAATGTGTTAGGAATGCGTAGAATTCTTCGCGGCGAGCTTGCTCGCCGCGGTTCGGACCCTTGGTAGTGATTTAAGTTTCAAAAATGTAGGGAATCAAATTTTCAGAAAAATGTCAAATATGCGGTCAAGAATGCGACCGCAAACCTGACATGCGGACCGCATTCTGACCGCAAATCGTTCCAGAGAGTTGCCCAAAACCGTGTCAAAAGTGCGGTCGATATGCGATCGCATGTCAAATCTGCGGTGCACTTTTGCGACCGCGGAATCAACATGCGGTCCGCATAGTGACCGCATTCCTTAACAGAACCTGCATAACTTTGAGGCCATTTTTGCGGTCACTTTGCGGACCGCATGTGGATTCTGCGGTCGCATAGTGACCGCATATTTGACCCCGGCCCGATTTTTGTAACATTTTGACCCGATCCCTTCTTTAATATAACACACTTCTTCTTCATTTTATCATATCATCTCACCAAAAATTAGAGAGAGAAGAGAGGGTTTTTAGAGAGAGAAATCTTGCATCTTCAAGGATTGTTCCAACTACCTTAATTCCAAGGGATCTTAGGGCAAGGATTCAACTTCCCAATCTTTTCAAGGTAAAAACCCTAACTATTTTCTTTGATTTTCAGTTTTAATTGGGTAAAGAGAGGCTTGCATATAATAGCTTTTAAAAATAGAATTTTTACACTCATGCATGATTATTGAACTTGATTTTTAGTAAAAAGAAGTGAATAGAAGTAAGAGTCTTCAAGAACAAGGTTGGCAAGAGTAAGATAGCTTGGGTAAGCATAAAGTAGGAAGTTAACGGAAGAAAACTCACCACCAGGTATGTATGGCTAATTTTGATTCTTGTGAAATCGCCTATATGTGTGAAGTTTGTTTGTTTCGTGTCAAATTAACAAATTGTGTGAAATTCTTGATGTTGTTGTTGGATATTCAAAGTTTGTTGTCGAGCTATGAGTGATGTAAAATGAGAGTTTAATTTGGCAAAAGAATTGTGAATAATGACTATGATGGCCTATATGGCACCTTGTGGAAAACAAACGAAACACTTGAGAATTGGTTTATTGTGGAAAGAGATGAAACACTTGAAATGTGGAAATATTGTAACATGGTTGTGATATTGAATTGAGAAGAAATTGAGAACATGAACCAATGTGTAAGTTGTTTAATTGAACTTGTTGAAATTGTGTGTAGTACCGTATCTGCTGTTTGAAATTGTTGTGCTTTCAACTGTAAGGCGGGGTCGTGTTGCGCGCCGCAACGTGGTGAAATAAGGTGTGGGTTGGGGTGATAAGGGTGGCCGAGGTAATAAGGGTGGTCGGGGGCAATAAGGATGGAAAGCGATCGAAATCGCTATTGAAAATTGATACATAAATCAATAATGTGAAATTGTGAAAGGAGACAGCAGGAGAGTTTGCAACCTGTGGGGCACCGATTGCCCCTTTGTTTGACTACTTGTGCTTTACGTGATTGATTGGTTATTGTTAAATTGGTTGATTGTAGAAAGTGCTTTGTGTGAGAATTATTTGAAATGAGGAAAATGTGGAAACATGGTTGGCTGGCTTAATTAATTGTTGATGTAATTCAATGGCTTGAGTTTACTTGGGACAAAGTTTGTCCATACATACCAGTACAATTCAAGTGTGCTGACGTCCCTTTTGCCGGGGGCGCTACATTCGTGTCATGATTGTAGGTGGATCAGTAGCAGGCACTTCAGCTCATCGGCGGTAGTATCCTTCTCCTTCCACTGCCCGTTTTGGTGAGCCCCTTTCTTCCTCGGGGCCTTGTGTGGTTCATGCCACTTCGGTTTAGATTTCATTTTGGTTTTGTAAGGTATAGCCGGAGCCTTGTTATCGGCAAGTATTGTATTTCCCTTTTTGTATCCTAGAGGCTCTGTAGACATGTAAACTGTGGGACTCCAGTATTATGTATACATCATGTTATGTCGGGCGTTGTAAAAATTGGAATCTTGTTAATGAATCACTCGTATCATTTTATTTGTTGAATGTGAAATCATTTTTGGTTAATGAGAAACAGTCAACACAGGGGTAACGCGTGGGAATGAAAGGCACCCAGGTACGCTTGACTGGGGCAACCCGGTCAAGCGCCGGTCATGTTCCTCGATTTGGGGCGTGACAGAACCTGTAGTCCACAATTCAATAATCTCAGGATCTCGGGAATCGAACCCGTAGACCATATTTCAATAATCTCAGGATCTCGGGAATCGAACCCGTGGTCCACATTTCAATAATCTCAGGATCTCGGGAATCGAACCCGTAGTCCATAACCACAGCAAGTAAGGAAATACACAGAGAGAAGTATAATATGCCTAATGATAACTTCATCGATGAACAGCGCCAGCGATTACCAAGAAAACTCAAGTAAGTCAATTAAGCAACTAGGCAGTTAGATTCTATCTAATCATGCTTTTCTAACTACTACCGGGTAAGAATATCGAATTTAACAGCTAAAAACAGTAATATCACTCATTGAACATTTTGAGTAAAGAATGTGTTCAACAACCAGCGCATGTACATGCCCGTCACCTCGCGTACAAGGCATTTAAAGTATCACAATAATATCCTAGGGGTGAAAGTCCCCCACACGAAGTTAGACAAGCCACTTACCTCAATTCCGGTACGAAACCGCTAAGAAATAACCCTCTTGCTGCTAATGCCGGCCTCCACAAGTGTAGAATCTGATCAAAAACAGTAGAAATACAACAAATTAGGCCAATGGGACGACACCCAATCAATACAACTCGATTTACATCAAAATTCCCAAAGTTGTCAAAACCCGACTTTCGGCACGCTTGTCGAAAAATTACAAAAGTTACATATTCGGAATCCTCATCTCGATACGAGTCTAAGCATATCAATTTTACCAAATTCGGACTCCATTTGGCCATTCAAAACCTTGATTTTCTAAAGTTCAAGCCTAGGGCTAAATCCTCCATAAATTACCCCAAATTCCTCCATTTTCATGATATAATTGCATAATATTACCAATACTAATCATAGATTAAGTCCATAGTTGATTACCTGATGATTTCCCTTGAATTTCTCTTCAAAATCGCCCAAATCGCCTCTAAAGCCGAGACCCAAATGTGTGAAATGTTCTGAAATTTTTTCTAACTTCTGATACACTTAACTTACAGCGATTTTCGCTTCTGCGGAAAAATTTCCGCTTCTGCATATCCGCTTCCGCGACATTTTGTCGCTTCTGCGAAGCCCAGGCCTGGCTGGCCAATTTCGCTTCTGCGAGCCTAAAGCCGCTTCCGCGAAGCCGCTCCTGCGGACAGAGGTCCGCTCTTGCGGAACTCTCCGCTCCTACGAACAAAAACCCGCTTCTGCGGACTCGCCTAAGCGGAGGCTTGTCCGCTTCTGCGAGATCCCCCCCCTCGTCTCCTGACCGTATCTGCGGTCCACATCCTCGCACCTGCGAGGCCGCTCATGCGGACAAGGTCCGCCCCTGCGCTCTTGTCCGCTTCCGCGCTCCAATTTCCGCTTCAGCGGACTCGCCTCTGCGGTTCCATTTCCGCAGGGGCGAAAATAACAGAGGCAGAATTTCTTAACCTGCAATTTCCATGATTTTCTCCCGTTTAACCATCCGAAACCACCCCGAGGCCCCCGGGACCTCATCCAAACACACCAACACATCCTAATATCTTATTCGAACTTGTTCCAATCCTCGAAACACGTCTAACAACATCAAAACTCATAATTCACATCGAATTCAAGCCTAAATTTCTAAAAACTCTCCGAATTTCACATTCGATCTAAAACCCGACCAAACGACTTCCGAATGACCTGAAAATTTGCGGACATATCCAAAATCACATAATGAAGCTACTAAAATTGTCGGAATTCCATTCCGACCCCCGGATCAAAATCTCACCTATCGTTCGGATTCGCCAAAATTTCAACCTTAGGCATTTCAAGCCTAATTGAGCTACGGACCTCCAAAATACATTCCGAACGCGCTCCCAACCCCGAAATCACCTAACGGAGCTAATGGAACCATCGGATTTCCGTTCCGAGATCGTCTTAACGCTGTCCCGGCTACGGGCCATTTTCTAGCTTCAAAGCTCTTATTTAGGGACTAAGTGTCCTAAAATGCTCAAATTTTCAGAACCGACTCTCCCGGCAAACCACAATAGTTGATTGTAAATCAGGATTTTATCACTTAAAGTTAGAAGAAGAATCCAAAAAATTAACAACATTTACCATACCCCAAGGATTTTATGAATGGAATGTATTACCTTTCGGATATAAAAATGCACCAGGTAGATATCAACATTTTATGGATAACTATTTCAAACAATTAGAAAATTGCATAATATATATTGATGATATATTATTATATTCAAAAACACAAGATGAGCATATAAGATTATTAGAAAAATTTATACATATTATAGAAATATCGGGAATAAGCTTAAGTAGAAAAAAAGGCAGAAATAATGAAAAATCAAATAGAATTTCTAGGAATAGAAATAGATAAAAGTGGAATTAAAATGCAAACTCATATAGTACAAAAGATAATAAATTCAAATGAACAAATAGATACAAAAAAGAAACTACAATCATTTTTAGGATTAGTAAACCAAGTAAGAGAATATATACTAAAATTAGCAGAGACTTTAAAACCATTGCAGAAAAATCTAAAAAAGGATATAGAGTATCACTTTAGTGAAGAAGATAAAAAACAAGTAAGAAAAGTTAAACAAATATGTAAAAATCTACCAAAACTATACTTCCCGGATGAAAATAAAAAATTCACATATATAGTAGAATCAGACGCAAGTGAAAAAAGTTATGGAGGAGTATTAAAATACAGGTATGATAAAGAAAAAATAGAACATCATTGTAGGTATTATTCAGGAACATTTACAAACCCGGAAATAAAATGGGTAATTAATAGAAAAGAATTATATGCAGTATATAAATGTTTATTGGCATTTGAACCATATGATAATACACAAGTAAAATGGTGGCTAACCAGGAAGATACAAGATTCAGTTACAACAAAGGAAATACGAAGGCTTGTATTGAATATACTGAATTTTACATTTACAATTGAAGTAATCAGTACTAACAAAAATGTCATTGCAGATTACATATCAAGACAAAGCTACACAAACTGAACCGGATACATTGCAAAATCTAATGAAAGCTATTTCAGAGCTAACTACGCAAGTAGGAAGCATGAATACTGAGCTGCAAATTATGAAGAAGAACATAAGTCAGCAGCATGACTATAAAAATGCGGAGTTAAGTCAGCAGCATGACTTAAAATATGCGGAGATAAAAGGTGACGATGGGAAACACATAAAAACCCAAACTAATGTTTGTTTAGATACAGCTGCAGGTACAAGCAGATCAGCTAGCAAAAAGTCATATGTAAACACCAATCTAAACAGTGTATTTACAAAGCCATTTATGCCAAAATTACCACAAATACCCACAACTCCACAAACCACAAGCTATGCAAATAGTTTAAACCAAGATAAAAAATCATATAACCACATTACCAGAAACTATATTGAAAATATATACCAGATCCAATCATATTTAAACAAAAACCCCAGATCTACCACCACCACAAACCCACAAGAAGACTACGTAACACAAAAGTTACAAAGCTATAATAGGTTGATTGCTCAACCTAAGACTAGAACAAATTTAGTAACAACTTGTTTTAATTACGAATTACTTAATACCGTATACACATATGATGGAGAAGAAATAAAAGGGATACCAGAACTATACAAAGCATTTATTACTTTCAAAAGAATTACAAAAGGAAACTTATTTTTCATTAAGGTCTACCCAGCTACAACAGAGATATTATTTGACAAAATAAAGCATGTCATTCAGATCGTAAAGATAGGACTGACGCAGCAGATGATCATACCAGAAGATATAGGCACACAGCCAGAAATACAAAGGACAGATATACCCGAATTTTATGCGAACAAAAGAATTATTGGCCTAGCTACAATTATCCAAGAACTAGCTAATAATTATTTAAATGGAAATCCAATATGGAGCTATTATAACAGAGATCAGCTAATGATATACGCCAACTCCAAGGAGTAAAGGAAAACAGATATGGATGAAGTCCGGAATTGGATCTTATCACTACTTAAACCAGAGATACAACCAGAAACCAGAGCATTGAAGAAAGAATTTATCTCTACAGAGCTATTAACAAGATATTGTAAAATAATAGGACATAAATATCCAGACCACATATGTTCAAAATGTACTGGAGAAGATAACTTTGTCCCAGCCATCCAAATGGAATAAGTGGACAAAAATTATTACATGAAGACAAAGAAGATATGAAGAAGATATGAAGACCAAGCGGCCAGGAAAAAACAAAGGAAAAAGCAAGATAGAGACATAAAGAGAAAGAAGATAAAAAGTGATGTAATAGGAATATTTACTATTTTACTTTTCTTTATGTAAAGTTCTTTGTTTTTATGTAAAAATGTCAGAGTCGTAGAAGTCATAGTCGTAAATAGTAAGAGTCAACTTACTATTCATGAATAGTAAAGGCCAATGAATAGTAAGAGTCGGATGTGAATAGTAAGAGTCAAATGTGAATAGTAAGAGTCAGATGTGAATAGTAAGAGTCACCTTACTTCTCTATATAAAGAAGTAAGTAGATAGAAGATAGATATCCTAAAATCTCGAAATATTATCAGAAATAAAAATTCTCTCTTTTCATAAACTCTCTCAAATAAGCTATAAGATTCAACAAATTATGTCGAAGGAAATACAAAGTCAGGGCAAAATCATTTATGATTATGTCTAGCTAAATTCTTATATTCCTGATAATCGTCTTATAATACTATAGTTTTCATCATGTTATAGTAATGTTATAAAAAATAATTTGAGTAAATTTGCCATGGAAGTATGCTTTAAGTAGTAACCTATGCTAAGTCACTCCTAATGGGAAACCGGTGAGGCGAGGAGATGCCGTTTAGGGGAGTACCGCAGTTGAGGACATTGCTAGGGTAAATGATTAGAGCAAACGGCCATGGTAGTGACCAGAAAAACTATTTTTTATATCTTATTATTATATGATGAATATGATAGTAAAAGTAAGAGGATTAGAAGGAATACCATAAGAACATTAGCAATACATGAAATAATGATAACATACCTACTAGATGAAATGGCGGATAAATATAAAATATTAATCTTTTATGCACTTAGAAAGATAAACGAACCTGAAATTAGAAAAAATATATGGAATCAAATCCAAGAATATGAAAATCTAGTTTTAACAGAAATAATTAACCAAGAATGGAGTGAAGAACTAGAAGAACTAGAAGAACTGGAAGAAGCCTATAATAATGACGAACTAGAAAGATTATATAATTATGACTACACAAATACATGGGACTCAAGACCCAAAACAGACTAAGATATGATAAATTACGAATATTTAAGTTATTGGACAGAAACTATGCTTGAAATAGCTAAAATCAAACAAAATATGAAAAATGACTTAGATAATTATATGCAAACTAAGAAAATCACACACATAGAGTCACTAAATAAAAATATAGAAAAATTACTGTTATTAAAAACTTTAGCTAAAGAAAATTATAATTTAGCATTTAACCAGCAATGAATCAAAAATCTAATCAATTACAAACACAGCTAGTAACTAATCAATCTAAAAGACCTATAACAGACGCATCGGCCTATGACAACCACATAAGTTCATTTGACTAATACGATTGTAGTAATAGGACCTTCCGTTTATATATCGTGGTTGTTATTTAGTAATTGACCATCTATGAATATTATTTCATTCATATACTAGGACGCATCGGCCTACGACAACCACATAAGTCCATTGGACTAATACGATTGTAGTCATAGGAACTTTCGTTTATATATCGTAGTTGTTATTTAGTAATTGACCGTGAATGAATATGATTTCATTCATATACTAGGACGCATCGGCCTACGACAACCACATAAGTCCATTTGACTAATCCGATTGTAGTCATATGAACTTCCGTTTATATATTCATTCACGGTCAATCGTATTAAATTACTCCCAATACGATATATACGATTGTAGAAGGAACTTCCGTTTATATATCGTCGTTGTTATTTTGTAATTCACCGTGAATGAATATGATTTCATTCATATACTAGAACGCATCGGCCTACGACATCCACATAAGTCCATTGGACTAATACGATTGTAGTCATAATAGATTGGGAGTAATGTAATACGATTGTAGTACGACGCATCTACCTATGACACTCATATAAGTCCATTTCACTAATACGCTTTTAGTCATAACAGATTGGGAGTAATGTAATACGATTGTAGTAGGACGCATCGGCCTACGACAACAACATAAGTCCATTTGACTAATACGATTGTAGTCATAACAGATATGGAGTAATGTAATATGATTGTAGTCATAGGACCTTCCGTTTATATATCGTATTGGGAGTAATGTCATACGTTCATATTAGGACGCATCGGCCTATGACAATCACATAAGTCCATTTAACTAATACGATTGTAGTCATAATAGATTGGGAGTAATGTAATACGACTGTAGTAGGACGCATCGGCCTACGACAACCACATAAGTCCATTTGACTAATACGGTTGTAGTCATAGGAACTTCCATTTATATATCGTGGTTGTTATTTAGTAATTGACCATCTATGAATATTATTTTATTCATATACTAGGACGCATGAGCCTACTACAACAACATAAGTCCATTGGACTAATACGATTGTAGTCATAGCAGATTGAGAGTAAGGTAATACGATTGTAGTAATAGGACCTTCCGTTTATATATCGTATTTGTTATTTAGTAATTGACCATCTATGAATATTATTTCATTCATATACTAGGACGCATCAGCCTACAACAACCACATAAGTCCGTTGGACTACTACGATTGTAGTCATATGAACTTCCGTATATATATCGTGGTTGTTATTTTGTAATTGACCGTGAATGAATATGATTTCATTCATATACTAGGACGCATCTGCCAACAACAACCACATAAGTCCATTTGACTAATACGATTGTAGTCAGGACCTTCCGTTTATATATCGTGGTTTGTTATTTAGTAATTGTGTAATGAACCAGCCCGTCGTTACGGGAATTACCACCCCGTTACCTTGAATTTATATATCTTATGCTTTTAAATTAGTATTAGAATATATCGGGTGAGTTAGGAGTGATTTGGGTTAAAAATGAAGCAAATAGCATGTTTGAAGGAAGCTTGAATATGGGAAGTCAACCAAGAGTTGACTATTGAGATAGAGTGCTCGGAACCGGATTCCGATGATTCGACTAGTTTCGGGGGATCATTTCTGACTTAGGATAGCAATCGAAATTGAATTCGGAGGTCCGGTGTAGTTTTAGGCTTGAATTGGCGAAGGTTGAATTTTGGCGAAACCGGATGGTAGGTGATATTTTGATCCGGGGATCGGAATGGAATTCCGACAATTTCTGTAGCTTCGTTATATGATTTTGGATATGTCTGCAAATATTCAGGTCATTCGGACATCGTTTGTTCGGGTTTTGGATTGAATGTTAGTTTTGAAAGTTTTGAAGAAACTTAGGCTTGAATTCGTGTGTAAATGGTGATTTTGATGTTTAGGATGGTGTTTTTGTGATTGGAACAATTCCGTATCATGTTTTGGGGTACGTTGGTGGTTTTCGTTGGGGTCCCGGGGGCCTCGGGATGATTTCGGACCATCAACCGGGCATATGGGACTTGGCAAAATCTGCAGAAAACTGCAGGTTTCTGCCCAGTCAATTAGACCTTCGCGTTCGCGTGACATGGGTCGCGTTCGCGAAGGCCAGGTGGGCTAAAGCATCGCATTTGAGACAAGGGTGTCACGTTCGCGTAGGTCAGAGGGAGTTAAGCTTCGCGTTCGCGTGAGGAGGTGCCGCGAACGCGTAGAAGGAAAATAGGCGCTGGGAATTTTGTTCATCGCGAACGCGTTGTGGAGTTCGCGTAGGGTAAGCCAAAGTTGAGCATCGCGAACGCGTGGTAGGCGTCGCGTTCGCGAAGAGTAAAAGGGAACTGGTCATTGCGAACGCGTGGGAGCTCACGCGAATGCGTAGAGCAAACGGGTCTAGCAGTGAATTAAATCACAGAACAGAAGGCTCACGGGTTCATTAACCCAAAACTCAATTTTGAGCCCTAGAGAGAAGAAAACTCGAGGAAATCATTGAGAAATCATCGGGTATTCATCGGAGGTAAGATTCTTGACTCAAAAACATCATTTTATGGTAAAATTAACATCAATCTTCATGAAATTGGGTAGCAATCTTGAAGAAATGTGGCCTAGATATTGAAAACGGGATTTTGAGTTTTGGGAGGCCATTTGAACTTCGATTTTCATAAATTTTATATGCACGGACTCGTGGCGAGATGAGGTTCCCGTTGGTACTAATTTCGGAATTTTCCGAGCAGTGGGCCCGGGGTCGGGTTTTACCAACTTAGTGTATTTATGCGAATTTCATGTAAATTGAAATGGGTTATGATTCTTCGACCCGTATTTGATATAATTATTGTGGTTTGACTAGATTCGACGCACGAGGGAGATATATTCAAAGGAAAAGGCATCGCGGACGAGTCTACGACCGGCTAGAAGTGAGTAGTTTGTGTATATGGTAGCCTGAGGGTTCGAAACCCCGGCTTAGCACATTGTGACGCTATTAGGGCGTGGCTCGCACACCGTGGCAGGTGCGGGATTGATTGTGACTGGGGATTGAGACTTGGTCCATCCCGGAAATGAATAATATGTTATTAGTGTTGGAAATACACCGTATTTGAATTATTTGTGGGCTGTAAGCCTTGTTTGGGGCCTTGTGCCGACCTGTAGCGTCCTTAGAGGACAATATTTATGTGATAGCTATATTTGCTTAAATCACTGATCTCAGTCCTGGAAATTGAAATCACCTTATTAATATGCTAAGTCACCGGGTTTTACAAATTTAATAAAGCTAAAGTATTTTTCATAAATTATGAACTGAAAACTGGAAATTAAGAAAAATGAACTGTTTTGTGACTTATTTGCTTATTGTGGACTGAGAATGGATCGGGCTGCACGCCGCAGTAGTTTATATGAGGATCGGGCCGCACGCCGCAACAGTATTGCGCTTGGGATGTAGGAGCCCCTCCGGAGTCTGTACACACCCCCAATGAGCGCCGTCGACGTTAAATTGGATCGGGCTACACGCCGTAGCGGTTATGTGCATTGCATTGCATCTTTATTTGTTGAATTACTCTGTGGTAGCTGAATTGTACTGTTGATGCTAGTTCGTAGGAGATTCGGACTGTAGTGTAGCTTCATATTGTGGTATTTTGTGGATTTCTTACTGTCAGCTACTTATATATATTTGTTACTCACCGAGTACTTAGTACTCACCCCTACTCCCTGCACCTTTGTGTGCAGATTCAGGTACTCAGGAGCAGTAGACAGGCATTTACAGTGTTTGCAGTGTCATATCGAGTTGATGAGTAGCTGCCTACGTTCGCAGAACCTAGTTTCTCCTCTCCTTTCCAGTTGTTATTTGTATTTTGTATTCAGACTTGAGTATTTCTATACAGTACTCTCTATTCCTGTTGGTTTTTGTTAGAGGCTCTAGACTTGTGACTCCGGATCTTTGGGAGTGTCATTATTTTGATTATTATTATTATTATTGGAGTTCTTAAACTCATATATTCTTTTTGGGTTGTCCATTTGGGACTGGTATTCGTTGTGATAAGAAATTGTTGGTCTGGCTGGCCTTGCTTGATTGTTGGGCACCATCACGACCGGATTTGAGTCGTGACAAGTTGGTATCAGAGCCTAGGTTACTAGGACTCGCGAGTCATGAGCGGTTTAGTAGGCTTTCGCGGATTGGTACGTAGACGTCCGTATCTATCCTCGGAAGGCTACTAGAAACTTTAGGAAAAACCTCATTTTCTTGGATTCATATCGTGCGATTTGTGTTGTCATGAAATTAAATTTTTCCATATTCTATTCTCTCGCGGATGGCGAGAACACGTACTAGCGGACGTGGCGGACGACCACCATTGGCACCCGGAGGCCGTGTTCGTGGTAGAGGTAGGGCAGCGAGTGCCAGCACTCGCCGACCCACCGACCGATCGGACTCGGGGTCGGATTCATCCACCGGTGACCCGGGCTCGGGACCGCATTCCAGCGGCGGATGCTCCGGCAACTCAGGTTCGAGCGACCGGCAGTGCCCATCGTGATACCGTGTCTTCGGGAGACCTTGGCTCGGATCTTATCGGTGTGCACAAGCTTGGCTCGGGTAGTTGCGGCTACTACCGTAGTATCTTCTTCACAGGCGGGGGAGGAAATCGGACCCCCGTGGCTCACATACCCGAGCCGGTTCGGCCGGTTGCGCCCGTTGCACCAGCTCCTCCCTACATGGTTCCAGCTATGCCCGACGATGAGCGAGCATCGTTTGGAGAGACTTGAGAGGCTACGGCCTCCGACATTCAGCGGTGCCGAGGGCGAGGATGCCCGGGGTTTTCTTGACGGATGTCGGCGCATGCTTCGCACCGCGGGTATTCTAGAGTCCAGCGGTGTTTCATTCACCACTTTTCGGTTTATAGGTGCAGCATTTTAGTGGTGGGAGGATTTTGAGAGGCGTAGGCCCGCCGGGGCAGTGCCCCTCACTTGGCAGCAGTTCTCCACGGCATTTTTGGAGAAGTACGTGCCTCAGTCTCAGAGAGAGGAGCTGCGACGTCAGTTCGAGTGGTTGAAGCAGGGAGAGATGACAGTTAATCGGTATGAGATGAGATTCACACAGCTGGCCCGTCATGCCATATGGATGGTTCCTACAGACCGAGAGACGATTCGGAGATTTATTGATGGCCTTATTTATCCCATCCGCATTTTGATGACCAAGGAGAGAGTTTCGGCAGTTACCTTTGAGGAGGTGGTTGATGCTGCCCATCATATTGAAACAGATCGACGCAGAGAGCGGGAGGAGAGAGAGGATAAGAGGCCTCGTGGTTCTGGTAGCTACAGTGGTGCTCCGTCTAGGGGCCAACCCCAGTATAGCAGGGGTCGTTCTTTCAGGTCTCATCGGTCTGGACGTGCAGAGTCCAATGGGGTTTCATCAGATCATGGTCGTCAGGGCCATCAGCGTTATCAGGGTCAGCAGAGCCGTCAACAGTGTCAACCTGCATTGAGTGCTCTTCCAGCTCAGAGCTCTGCTCCTGTTTCCTCAGCACAGGGTTCATCTGTAGCGAGGGGTCCTCAGCAGCCCCTTCTTCCATCTTCAGGCCGTTGTTTTGAGTGCGGTGATTTGGGCCATATCAGGAGAGAGTGTCCTCAGTGGCTTCGTAAGCGGTCTCAGCAGAGGGATCAACCCTCGTCTTCTACTCCTGTTTCTTCGGCGCCAGCACAGTCGGCTAGGACTGGTGGCCAGGTATACAGAGGTCGCCCTAGGGGTGAGGATCGTACTGGTGGAGGCCAGGCTCGTTTCTATGCTCTTCCGGATAGGAAGGATGCTAGTGCTTCGGATGCGGTCATTTCAGGTATTATCTCAGTCTGCCACAGGGATGCTTCTGTCGTATTTGATCCCGGATCCACCTATTCTTATGTATCTACTTATTTTGCACATCATTTGGGTATGACCCGTGGTATTCTTGCTTTGCCCGTACATGTGTCTACCCCAGAGGGGGATACTGTTGTTGTGGATCAGGTATATCGATCCTGTCTTATTACTATTGGGGGTCTGGAGACCCAAGTTGATCTATTACTACCGAGCATGGTAGATTTCGATGTAATTCTAGGCATGGATTGGCTATCTCCTTACCATGCGATTCTGGACTGTCATGCCAAGACAGTCACACTAGCTATTCCAGGTAATCCGAGGATCGAGTGGCGTGGCTTGACCGATTATGTGTCCGACAGGGTGATTTCTTATATAAAGGCCCAACGAATGATTGGCAAGGGTTGTTTATCTTATTTGGCCTTCATTAGAAATGTTGAGGCTGAGACACCCAGTCTTGATTCGGTCCCCATTGTGAGGGAGTTTCCGGATGTATTTCGAGTAGACCTGCCGGGCATGCCACCCGACAGAGATATTGATTTTGGTATTGACTTGGTGCCGGGCACTCAGCCCATTTCTATTCCTCCCTATCGTATGGCACCACCGGAGTTAAAAGAATTGAAAGAACAGCTTCAGGAACTCTTAGATAAGGGTTTCATTCGTCTGAGTGTGTCACCTTGGGGTGCACAGGTGTTGTTCGTGAAGAAGAAAGTGGCACAATGAGAATGTGCATTCATTACAGGCAGCTGAACAAGGTAACAGTGAAGAATAAATACCCATTGCCTCGTATTGAGGACCTATTTGATCAGCTCCAAGGAGCTAGTGTATTTTCTAAGATTGATCTTCGATCGGGCTATCATCAGTTGAAGATCAGGGACTCGGATATTATGAAGACAGCGTTCAGGACGCGATATGGGCACTACGAGTTCCTGGTAATGTCTTTCGGGTTGACTAATGCCCCAACTGCATTCATGCACTTGATGAATAGTGTATTTCGGCCGTACCTTGATTCTTTTGTGATTGTGTTTATTGATGATATTCTGGTGTATTCACGCAGCCGGGAGGAGCATGCACAGCATTTGAGGGTGGTATTGCAGAGGTTGAGAGAACAGAAGCTCTATGCAAAATTCACTAAGTGTGAGTTCTGGCTTGATACTGTGGGTTTTCTGGGACATGTAGTGTCCAGTGATGGTATTCGGGTTGATCCACAGAAGGTCGAGGCAGTGCAGAATTAGCCCAGACCTTCCTCAGCTACGGAGATCCGGAGTTTCCTCGGCTTGGCAGGCTATTACCGCCGGTTTGTTCAGGGCTTTTCATCTATTGCTTCACCTTTGACTAAGTTGACACGGAAGAATGCTCCATTTGTGTGGTCCGATGAATGTGAGGAGAGCTTCTAGAAGCTCAAGGAGGCTTTGACCACAGCTCCAGTACTTGTGTTGCCATCAGCCTCAGGGTCATATACGGTGTATTGTGCTTCTTCTAGAGTTGGGCTCGGTTGTGTGTTGATGCAGGAGGGTAGAGTTAATGCATATGCTTCTCGTCAGCTAAAGCCCCACGAGAAGAACTACCCTGTTCATGATTTGGAGTTAGCTGCTATTGTTCATGCCTTGAAGATTTGGAGGCATTACCTATATGGTGTATCTTGTGATGTATATACGGACCACCGCAGCCTTCAGCATTTGTTTAAGCAGAAAGATCTAAATTTGAGGCAGCAGAGATGGCTTGAATTGCTTAAAGACTATGATATTACTTTCTTGTACCATCCCGGGAAAGCCAATGTAGTGGCTGATGCATTGAGCCGGAAGGCTATTAGTATGGGCGGTTTGGCGTATATTCCAGTTGGGGAGAGACCCCTTGCAGTTGATGTTCAAGCGTTAGCTAATCAGATGGTGAGGCTGGATATTTCTGAGCCCAGTCGGGTGATGGCTTGTGTAGTAGCTCGTTCTTCTTTATATGATCGTATTCGAGAGCGCCGGTATGATGATCCACACTTACTTGTCCTTAAGGACAGAGTTCAGCATGATGATGCCAGAGATGTCACTATTGATAGTGATGGTGTATTGCGGATGCGGGGCCGGATATGCGTGCCCAATGTTGATGGCCTTCGTGAGTTGATATTGGAGGAAGCCCACAGCTCGCGGTATTCTATTCATCCAGGAGCCGCGAAGATGCACCAGGATTTGAAGCAGCATTACTGGTGGAGAAAGATGAAGAAAGATATTGTAAGCCATGTGGCTCGGTGTTTAAACTGTCAGCAGGTCAAGTATGAGCATCAGAGACCTGGTGGGGTATTCCAGCGTATTGATATTCCTAAGTGGAAGTGGGAAAGGATTACTATGGACTTTGTTAGTGGACTCCCTCGGACAGCGAGGAAGTTTGATTCGGTCTGGGTGGTGGTGGATAGGTTGACCAAGTCAGCTCACTTCATCCCAGTGTGTACTACTTATTCCTTAGAGCGGTTGGCAGAGATATTCATCCGTGAGATAGTGAGATTGCATGGAGTTCCCATTTCTATTATATCGGATAGAGGTACCCAGTTCACTTCTCAGTTCTGGAGGACATTTCAGCGAGAGTTGGGTTCACGGGTAGAGCTGAGCACAGCATTTCATCCACAGACGGATGGGCAGTCTGAGCGTACTATTCAGATATTGGAGGACATGTTGCGTGCTTGTGTCATTGATTTTGGTGGTTCATGGGCTGATTATTTGCCTCTTGTGGAGTTTGCTTATAATAATAGCTATCAGTCCAGCATTCAGATGGCACCGTATGAAGCTTTATATGGGAGGAGGTGTAGGTCTCCAGTCGGTTGGTTCGAGCCCGGCGAGGCTAGGTTGTTGGGGACAGAGTTAGTCCAAGATGCCTTAGACAAGGTGAAGGTGATTCAGGAGAGACTTCGCACATCTCAGTCGCGTCAGAAGAGTTATGCAGACCGGAAGGTCTGAGATGTGTCTTATTCAGTAGGTGAGAAGGTTTTGCTAAAGGTTTGGCCTATGAAAGGTGTTATGAGGTTTAAAAAGAAAGGAAAGTTGAGCCCAAGGTTTATTGGACCTTTTGAGGTGCTTAGGAAAGTTGGGGAGGTGGCCTATATGCTTGCTTTGCCACCCAGTTTGTCGGGAGTTCACCTGGTGTTCCATGTATCTATGCTCCGGAAGTATGTCGGAGACCCGTCTCATGTGTTAGATTTCAGCACGATACAGCTAGATGAGGATTTGACTTATGATGTGGAACCAGTAGCCATTTTGGGTCGTCAGGTTTGTAAGCTGAGATCCAAGGACATAGCTTCAGTGAAAGTGCATTGGAGAGGTCATCCCATGGAGGAAGCAACTTGGGAGACCGAGCAGGAGATGCAGAGCAGATATCCTCACTTGTTTGATGCTCCGGGTATGTTTCTTAACCCGCTCGCGGACGAGCATTTGTTTAAGTTGGGGAGAATGTAACGAACCGGCCCATCGTTACGGGAATTACCACCCCGTTACCTTGCATTTATATATCTTATGATTTTAAATCAGTATTAGAATATATCGGGTGAGTTAGGAGTGATTTGGGTTAAAAATGAAGCAAATAGCATGTTTGAAGGAAGCTTGAATATAGGAAGTCAACCAAGAGTTGACTTATGAGTTAGAGTGCTCGGAACCGAATTCCGATGATTCGACTAGTTTCGGGGGATCATTTATGACTTAGGAGAGCAATCGGAATTGAATTCGGAGGTCCGGTGTAGTTTTAGGCTTGAATTGGCGAAGGTTGAATTTTGGCGAAAACCGGATGGTAGGTGATATTTTGATCCGGGGGTCGGAATGGAATTCCGACAATTTCTGTAGCTTCGTTATGTGATTTTGGATATGTCTGCAAATTTTCAGGTCATTCGGACATCGTTTGATCGGGTTTTGGATTGAATGTTAGTTTTGAAAGTTTTGAAGAAACTTAGGCTTGAATTCGTGTGTAAATGGTGATTTTGATGTTTAGGATGGTGTTTTTGTGATTGGAACAAGTCCGTATCATGTTTTGGAGTACGTTGGTGGTTTTCGTTGGGGTCCCGAGGGCCTCGAGAATATTTTGGACCATCAACCGGGCATATGGGACTTGGCAAAATCTGCAGAAAATTGTAGGTTTCTGCCCAGTCAATTAGACCTTCGCGTTCGCGTGACATGGGTCGCTTTCGCGAAGGCCAGGTGGGCTAAAGCATCACGTTCGCGACAAGGGCGTCGCATTCACGTAGGTCAGAGGGATTTAAGCTTCACGTTCGCGTGAGGGGGTGCCGCGAACGCGTAGAAGGAAAATAGGCGCTGGGAATTTTGTTCATCGCGAACGCGTGGTAGAGTTCGCGTTCGCGTAGGGTAAGCCAAAGTTGAGCATCGCGAACGCATGGTAGGCGTCGCGTTCGCGAAGAGTAAAAGTGAACTGGGCATAGCGAACGCGTGGGAGCTCACGCGAACGCGTAGAGCAAACGGGTCTGGCAGTGAATTAAATCACAGAACAGAAGGCTCATGGGTTCATTAACCCAAAACTCAATTTTGAGCCCTAGAGAGAAGAAAACTCGAGGAAATCACTGAAAACTCATCGGGTATTCATCGGAGGTAAGATTCTTGACTCAAAAATATCATTTTATGGTAGAATTAACATCAATCTTCATGAAATTGGGTAGCAATCTTGAAGAAATGTGGCCTAGATATTGAAAACAGGATTTTGAGTTTTGGGAGGCCATTTGAACTCCGATTTTGATAAATTTTATATGCACGGACTCGTGGCGAGATGAGGGTCGCGTTGGTACTAATTTCGGAATTTTCCGAGCAGTGGGCCCGGGGTCGGGTTTTACCAACTTAGTGTATTTATGCGAATTTCATGTAAATTGAAATGGGTTATGATTCTTCGACCCGTATTTGATATAATTATTGTGGTTTGACTAGATTCTACGCACGAGGGAGCTATATTCAAAGGAAAAGGCATCGCGGACGAGTCTACGACCGGCTAGAGGTGAGTAGTTTGTGTATATGGTAGCCTGAGGGTTCGAAACCCCGGCTTAGCACATTGTGACGCTAGTAGGGCGTGGCTCGCACACCGTGGCAGGTGCAGAATTGATTGTGACTGGGGATTGAGACTTGGTCCATCCCGGAAATGAATAATATGTTATTAGTGTTGGAAATACATTGTATTTGAATTATTTGTGGGCTTTAAGCCTTGTTTGGGGCCTTGTGCCGACCTGTAGCGTCCTTAGAGGACATTATTTATGTGATAGCTATATTTTCTTAAATCACTGATCTCAGTCTTGGAAATTGAAATCACCTTATTAATATTCTAAGTCACCGGCTTTTACAAATTTAATAAAGCTAAAGTATTTTTCATAAATTATGAACTGAAAACTGGAAATTAAGAAAAATGAACTGTTTTGTGACTTATTTGCTTATTGTGGACTGAGAATGGATCGGGCTGCACGCCGCAGTAGTTGATATGAGGATCGGGCTGCACGCCGCAGCAGTATTGCGCTTGGGCTGTAGGAGCCCCTCCGGAGTCTGTACACACCCCCGGTGAGCGCCGTCGACGTTAAATTGGATCGGGCTACACGCCGTAGCGGTTATGTGCATTGCATTGCATCTTTATTTGTTGAATTACTCCGTGGTAGCTGAATTGTACTGTTGATGCTAGTTCGTAGAAGATTCGGACTGTAGTGTAGCTTCATATTGTGGTATTTTGTGGATTTCTTACCTTCAGCTGCTTTTATATATTTATTACTCACTGAGTACTTAGTACTCACCCCTACTCCCTGCACCTTTTGTGTGCAGACTCAGGTACTCAGGAGCAGTAGACAGGCATTTCCAGCGTTTGCAGTGTCATATCGAGTTGCTGAGGTAGCTGCCTACGTTCGCAGAACCTAGTTTCTCCTCTCATTTCCAGTTCTTATTTGTATTTTGTATTCAGACTTGAGTATTTCTATACAGTACTCTCTATTTCTGTTGGTTTTTGTTAGAGGCTCTAGACTTGTGACTCCGGATCTTTGGGAGTGCCAGTATTTTGATTATTATTATTATTTTTGGAGTTCTTAAACTCATATATTCTTCTTGGGTTGTCCATTTGGGACTGGTATTCGTTGTGATAAGAAATTGTTGGTCTGGCTGGCCTAGCTTGATTGTTGGGCACCATCACGACCGGATTTGGGTCGTGACAAATTGACCGTGAATGAATATGATTTCATTCATATACTAGGACGCATCGGCCTACGTCAACCACATAAGTCCATTTGACTAATACGACCAATTATGTGGTTGTCGTAGGCCGATGCGTCCTAGTATATGAATGAAATCATATTCATTCACTGTCAATTACTAAATAACAACCACGATATATAAACGGAAGTTCCTATGACTACAATCGTATTAGTCCTAGTGTTGGCTATCAAGGTCGGAAAAATGTGAACATACCCTCTTTTTATAATATGTTGCAAAACGTATGACATTACCCCAATAGTATATGACTACAATATGGACCAATGGACTAGCCGATCCGTTTATATGTCATAGGAACTTCCGTTTATATATCGTGGTTTTTATTTAGTAATTGACCGTCTATGAATATTATTTCATTTATATACTAAGTCGCATCGGCCTACAACAATCGTATTACATTACTCCCAATCTGTTATGACTACAATCGTATTAGTCAAATGGACTTATGTGGTTGTCGTAGGCCGATGCGTCCTAGTATGAATTCATATTCATAGAACAAACCCCACTGGGCTCCCAATCCTTATTTGCGAATGCGTCACACTTACTCTGAACACGAAGCACATGGTCAAGGCCCTCCGTGAACGCGAAACGCCATACGCGAACGCGAAGGCCAAACTTCAAACTTCACACATAGCTTTCATGAAAATAAGTAGCTGACAAATTTTCTTAAATGCTTCTTACTGTTGTTGTGATTGTAATTCCTTGTAATGATGTGTACATTATTCATCCAATTTATAGGTGAGATAATTAAACTTGGAGTAAACTTAAGTCCATAGTCATTGACGTTGTTGTAAAATCCAGTCGAATTTACCTTGAGTATTAGTCAAAGGTAAGTTTGACTTGTTCAATTAAAGTTATATGCAGCTAAAAAAATGAAAATAAATAAATAAATATATAAGTAAAAAGTCATATGAAGCTAAATTAGAATTTACAAAAATTCCGCTCCTAATCTTTCGAATTGTAATACATATGTACATGACAGATCCAGGGTGTAATACACAGTTTCATATGAATTTTTTGTCCAGATTATGTACATGTATAAGAAATTCATTGAATATTTATAATATCTGAATATTTCTACATCAGATTTGTAGGCGAAAAGAAAATTCTACGGTCCGCAATTTCTTCTGCGGACCGCACTTCTGATATATTGCTCCCCTTTTTGCCTTGTGAGTCAGAATACTCTTTAAAAATAGGAACCTGTATAGGACTTGATTACTATATAGAGTAATCACATGACTGATATATTTACTAGCTATGCACGATCCCAATCATAGTGGTGGATCGTGCGTAGCTAGTAAACTCGAACCTATTTTTGGGGACAAATAGGGTTTATAAGTCCGGAGTATAATTAAAATTGTTTTAGCCTTTAGTGTGTACAAAATTTCAGGTCATTCGGACGTGGTTTGGTTGGGTGTGTTTTGGAAGTTTTAGAAGAACTTAGGCTTGAATTCGATGTAATTTGATGGTCTTGGCATTGTTTGACGCATTTTGATGATTGGAACAAGTTTGTATGATATTTTAGGAGGTGTTGGTATTTTCAGTTGAGGTCCCCGGGGGCCTCGGGGTAATTTTGAATGGTTAACGGGAACTTTTGAAGTTGGAAAACTTCATAATAGGCGAAGATGTAAATGAGTGTTCACAAGACCTCACTTTAAATGATCATATCTCCCGTTATATAAGGAGTTGTGTGACCCACAACCTATTAAATGAAAGCTCTTTGAGTCTAGTTTCCAACGCAACAAACTGTTTGTCATTGGGAGGTGTATACGGCAAGTTATGGCCATTTTACTGGGCATGTGTTATTAGCGCGGCCTTAGCACGGGAGCTCTAGTAGCCCGCGCTAATTGAGTTATATTCTGCCTCACTAGCGCGGCCATTAGCGCGGGCGCGGAAGTAGCAGGCCCCTAAATATACCTAAGGATGGAAAATGACCGAACATGAGTCATTTCTCAAGCCCAGGGCTTCCACAACACCCCCAATTCGACCAAGGCACTCGATTGCACAAGGTAAGCTTTTAAGTATGTTTTCATGGTGATTTCTCTTCTCAATCACTAGTTACGACATGATTTTGGTTGGATTTCATAGGATTTCTTCAAAATCTCAAGAACACCCCAAAGTTGTCTTTCAAGATTTGGTCTACAAGAGGTAATCCTACACATTAGACTTACACATATGGTGTTCTTATAGGAATATGAGTATGAATCAAGTATTACAACTTATAGTATTGTGGTTGGAAGCCATAAATTCCCAATTTAAATACATGGACATGGTAGGGATTTAAATGTATATATTTGTTGGAATTTTGTTGGTTTGGATGTGAATGGTTGATCACACACGTGATGTTAGGAGTATAAATTGCTAAAGAATGATAGTGAGATGAATTATTGGTTAATGATGATAGTTGGAGGAACCAATGCTATAGTTAAGAGGTGTAAATATTTATGCCTACAAGATGTTTGATAATAGGCCTAGATGGCACAAGTTATGGGATTTATGACTAATATTGGCCATATTGAATGTTGTATTGTAGATTGAAGTTACATAACTCTATTGGATCATTGTAGTATCAATAAGGGGCTAATTTCAGATATGTATGGCTAAAACCCCTTCTTTTAGAAATCGAGCTTCATCGATGTTTGTATGATTTTGGGTCAGATTCGACACACGACGGGGCCAGTTTGAGGAGCAAAGGCATCGCGGGCTAGACTATTTGCTGGTTCGAGGTGGGTAATACTTGTAAATGATGTCCTAAGGGATTGTAAACCCCGGACTTGTACATCCTAGTGCTGTATTGAGGTGACTTGCACGACGGATAACGGATATGGGGTAGAGCACCATTAGGGATTGTGACTTGGTCCGTCCCACTTAATAAAAATACTACCTAATTGCTTGAAATTGAATTGACACCCTAATAAAGATATTAATTATCATGAATTGGACTGATTGCAAAAGTATCTGTTATGTCTATACCTAACGATTATAGTTTTGACTATATATCGTATCACATACCATTGACTAATAACATGAACCAATACAGCACATAAGTCCTCTGCATATAACAACAACAACAACAACAACCCAGTATATTCTCACAAAGTGGGGTCTGGGGAGGGTAATATGTAGGCAGGCCTTACCTCTACCCGGGAGGGCAGAGAGGCTGTTTCCAATCGATCCTCGGCGCAAAGAAAAGAACGGCAAACAAAAACATAAACAGCATTAGTTACTCCGACATATATCGCATAAATAATTATCTAAACATAAGAGTCATATGTACCATAAATAAACTGGCGTGCAATAATATTAAAACAGTAACTACCAGAAATAACTACCATAAGAGAACACAAACTAATCCTCTATGGCTGGCCCTACCATGCCTTACCCACCCCGGGAAAGGAGTACGAAAAATCTAGAAGCCTCTATCCTACAACCCTGATACTAGACCTCCAGACTTTCCTATCAAGGATCACGTCCTCGGAAATCCTCATCCTGGCCATGTCCTGCCTAATTACCTCTCCCCAGCATCTCTTAGGCCTCCCTCTGCCTCGCCTCACACCGACCACCGCTAACCGCTAACAACTCCTCACCGGGGCATCAGGGCTTCTCCTCCGCATATGCCCGAACCACCGAAGCCTCGCGTCTCGCATCTTCTCATCCACTGGGGCCACCCCCACCTTCTCACGAATAACTTTATTCATAAATTTATCTAACCTGGTGAGCCCGCACATCCACCTAATCATCCTTATCTCCGCAAACTTCATCCTCTGAACATGAGAATTCTTCACCCGCCAACACTCTGTCCCATACAGCATGACAGGTCTAACCACAGCTCTATAAAACTTCCCCTTGAGTTTCTGTGGCACTTTCTTATCACACAAGACTCCTGATGCAAGCCTCCACTTCGACCACCCCGCCGCTATATGGTGAGTCACATCCCCGTCTATTTCCCCGTCCCCCTGGATCATGGATCCGAGGTATCTAAAACTATCCCTCTTGGCTATGGCCTGAGATCCATTCTTCACGTTCCCTCCCACTTTACTCGGCTCAGCGCTGAACTTGCACTCCAGATATTCTGTCTTAGACCTGCTTAGTTTGAAACCCTTAGACTCGAGAGTCTGTCTCCATTCCTCAAGCCTCTCGTTAACACCGACCCTTGTCTCATCTACCAGGACTATGTCATCAGCAAATAGCATACACCAAGGCACATCCCCTTGAATATGCCGCGTTAAAGCATCCATCACCAAGGCAAACAAGAGAAGGCTAAGCGCAGATCGTTGATGGAGCTCTATAACCACCGGAAAATGATCTGAGTCGCCACCCACTGTCCTGGCCCTAGACTTAGCTCCGTCGTACATGTCCTTGATTACTCTGATGTAGGCTTCCGGCACGCTCTTAGCCTCCAGGCACCTCCCTAAGGACATTGTTATATGCCTTCTCCAAGTCGATAAATACCATGTGCAGGTCCTTCTTCATATCCGTGAACTGTTTCACCAATCTCCTGACTAGGTGGATAGCTTCTGTAATGGACCGACCCGGATAAAACCGAACTAGTTCACGGAAATAATAAGTCTTATGCATGTTATACGTAAATAGGCATTACCCGGAAGTACTATCGAGGACTTATCCCTTTGACAAATAGGAATATCATATCCACATAATGTGTTTAGTCCCCAAAGGAGATTGTCAATAATCATGGACTAATTTGATTGATTAACCCATAATACAATTTATTTTACTAATACTAAATAAGATATTAGGGAGTTATATGTAGATGTCCATAGATTACTCCCCAAAGGCCGATACCTTCCATTTATATATCGTGGTTGCATGTAACTAAAACGCAGTCAATAACGAATATGATTTCTGTTATGTCATATTTCTCGATTCATTCACCAATTGGCCTGAAAGTTTGAAAGTACTGTTCAGATCTAATAAATGACTTATTAGATCCCAGTATGGAAATACCAAGGTTATGTTAATACGACATTAATATGTTTTCAAATCCTACTCCCATAAGATCAAAATACATATGGACTTGTATTTAACATTAGTATTCAGATCGGAAACGATATGTAGTAGTCTATGAATATAAATGGAGGACTAACAAATAATAGTGTGGGCGCTGTGAGCACGATTGTAGTTATGGGTATGACCATTTATCTACGATTAATACGATTGTAGTCGTAGAACCTTGGTATTTCCATTAATTGACGTGTAGGACTTATACGTTAATTAATCTTCGATTACAATCCTATATAATTGGATTGTAATCAATAGCTATGATTACAATAACTTAATCTATCAGTTGATAACCTATAATGAAAATATAGAATAAGTCATTACTCCATTTGACATACTAATATGATTAGTAAGTATATTACTAACCTTATACGACATGTTATATGTAGATGTCCTTACAAGTCATAGTCTACTTGTAAGGACAAGTATTACAGATTAACTCTATTCTATTTCATCTATCAGCCAGGCATCGGCTTCTCCTAGTATATGAATAAGTCATAGGTTTACAAATCCTAAGCCTATTTATGAAAATTTATGGAAGCGGTCGAATTGCGCTCATTGAAAATAAGTGTCGTATGTTTGACTAATATGCTATAGTTTAATTGTACTAATTATTAAAGTGTCATTTGCTATTTGCAATATGACTACATATACTTTATGAGCATATAATGAGAAATTATACAACTATAAATTTTTATTAGTCCGCTGAAGGAGTAATATGTGTATCACAATATCGCAAGGAGAGAGTCAATTATACGATTAACTAAAAGGGTAATGCAACCACATAAGTCAAAACAGAAATCATACGTTATTTTTTGGTAAGGGTAAGTTTATGTGGTTGAACGTATGTATAATACAATAGGACTTCAGCCATTGTGTATAGGATTATAAACAACAATATCATACATATTATAATAATCTTATAATATACAATGTTGCCTATAAGAAGGTTTATAATCGGATATATAATAAGTCAAATGGACTAAATATATCCGTGAATGAAGTTACTAAATCAACGATTGTAATGTGATATGGGATAAGTACATCCGGGAAATACGATAATCATTATTTATATAATGGAGTGGTTATAGACAATCTGAAGAAACTCATCAATAATTTTATGTAAAATTGGTATGTGAACAATTCAAAATAACATATATTTTGGGTTAGTAAATTAATAATCGTAATTTATACCGTAAGTTCATAGCTATACAAATCATAGTCTTATATACGATTAGATACTAGGACCTTCCGTTATAAGTTAATATGTTGTTATGTAATACCTTTAATTCATAACATTTACGGTTAGTAAATGGAAGGTCCTATGACTACAACCGTATTGACATTATGAATATTATGAATATACCATATTATTTTTAAATCACCTCAATTACTAAATTCATGACGGTCAATTAATAAATAACAACCGTATATGGCCTACGACAACCACATACTCGTGGTTGTTATACAGTCATAACAGATTGTAAATCGTATTAGACCATGAACTAATCGGATAAAAATGGCATAAGTCCCGGTTATGCACACTTTGCATATTACTACATCGGTCATACTAGAATATAAATAACCTAACGTATGACAATGACTAAATGTACTTAAACATATTTCTGTTATGATTGGGAGTATATGATTGGGAGGTATATGGACACATAAGTATATTACTCCCAACCAACTGAGTCTTTATTCCATGGAAATAGGGAATGATATAGCTTAATGGTTGCTGAACGGATCCCAAACCAATCCACATAACAGCCTCCCGACTATTTATCCTCGGGAGGCTGTATACCTTTTAGGAAACACTTCACAATCTTGGAATTTATATCGTGCGTACTTGATTCAGTTTGAGATATAATTCTTGAAATTCCTTCCACACGTCTGTATGCGCACTCGAGCGCTCAGTAATATAATTACCTTGATGGCTTGTGACTCCCCAATCGAGGGGCGAGATATAATCTCCGTGAGTTCATGTTGGGCCAGTCGGGAGGACTGGAGGCCAGATCTTTGTCTATGGCTTGAGCACCAAGGTGCTGATTTTGCGAGCTGGTATCATAAAATTTATATGATCAGTATTGTCCCTAATTGTGGTAATGGCGGCTTGATAATGGGTGAGCTGTTAGGTGTTCGACTCTTATTGTGATCCGTTGTGTAGCCCCTATCTATGGGCGTGGTGAATATGTTCATGTCTCTTAGTGGAAAGGTAAAGTGCACTACGTGTGGTAGTATAAGTTCAGACTCAGGAAGACCGAATGTGTTGCGTTATCTGTATTGTGGTTATGAACGTATTACATTACTCTCAATCTGTTATGACTATATTTAATCGTATAAGTCAGACTTGAACGAAATATGACATTTGTCCACATCTATAGCCCAGTGCATACGATTATTATAGATCTAATTAGTCAATACATGTTTATTGTATTGGGTGACAAAGATGTATTAGAGTCATAGGTTATGACTCTAATTAGACTATAATTGGTCTAATATAGTTGATAGGTCCTACACGTATTGTCAATAATAGATTAGTAAAACAATCAATTATGTTTAAGTAAAATATGATTTCATTCATATAGAGTCATAGGAATATGAATGTGTTATTTTAGTCATTGTATACCTATAAGTTTAGGGATATACGGTTCATAGGAGAATATTTGAGGGATGATTGTCAGCAAACGAGAGAAGAAGTTGGTATATCTAGTGTAATTGACCGTGTAATATTCTTCATGCTATAATAGTCATCCTATATCCAGATTACAATCATACTAATCTGAACGGATTAATATGATAAGGACTTATGTTAAAATCATACTAATCTGAACGGATGCTAATACTTTTAATTTGTGCAATAATACATTTCCCAAATAGTTTGGGTGAGAGACTAATATGGAGGGGTTTGAATAGGCGGCGGCGGGGGGGGGGGGTGAGGATTTCGGGCAGTTATATGCTAAGTCAAGCCACTTTGGAGACGTTGAACCACAATGATCTAACGGTTGTGATGAGGGATGATCAAAATGGGGGTATTTTATTTTAAATGGGGGTCTGGACCGGATGTATTTGATTTTGGGCCTGGGTTTAGGGCATATTTGGGGTTAATTTATTCTGCCCAATTTCAGATTAACCCTTTGTCATTCCCTTTTTTTGTTTATTTTTTTTTGTTTTTCTTTTCTTTTTAAATAAAAAATTCCTAAATTAAAATCCTACATTAATCTAAATTGTATTAAGCTAATTACCTAATTATAATATGTATAACAATTAGTTGATCCTAAATGAAAAGAGAAAAATCACTAATCTAAAGTTAAAAGCTAAAAATATAAAAATGAGTTATTTTTATGATTTCCATTTTAGTAAAGCATTTAATTAACTAATTAATCCTAAAAACATGATAACAAAATCTAAAAGTAATGTATGATATTTTTTTGGTATTTTTTGCATTATTTTAATAAAAGTAAACATGCACAGAAATGTGAACAATTAACAAAAAATTCCTACAAAAATCCTATAAAATTGTAAATAATTGAAAATTTTTATTTTTTTAATTTGTAGGAGTATTTCACATATGGAAAAAATCACGTACTCGCATACAATATAGTAGCAGACACAAGAAAGAAAAAATCCACGTTCACTCAGACAATTGTCAAAGTAATACGAAAATTAGGGTAAGTGCCTAATCACTTATTACGAGTATTCCACGATATATATTAGTCTGATGAATTATGATTGTTCATGATTCTCCCTATGGTTATGTTTATTGGGAGTCTAATATATAATCATACCGTATTATAACGCATTATTTTATAAGAGGCCACATAATATCTTCTACTATGGACAACCACGATATATATTCAGATATACGGTTGCATTTATCCCAATCGATATCATAGATGACATTACGGTTGTGTATAGGATTATACATAACCAATTATGACTTTGCGACCAAATTAGACTCCCAAAATCTTTTCTGAGAACTTTCGATACGATATCGTATGAAATAATATGAAGACGAAAGTATTATAGTATTTATGAGGATGTACGGTCATAATGTAGATTTGTACCTATACTATTACAAATCTAAATAGGAATAATAACTATAATATGTATTTACTAATACATGAGTCATTTTTGACTTACAGGGTTACACTGGACTAATCGTAACTCTTCATTCATTGACCTAGTATTCAAATACGGTCCTATGACCATATAAATGTAATCGTATAGAATATGTCCATTAATGGTCGTATTAAGATAGTGTTATAGCCAATCATTTACTCAATTTAGTCCCAGTACGATAATATTATATAATTAAAAGTTCACGGTCAAGAATTATATTCACAAGTAGTTAACTAGTCAACCCTAATCATAGGCGGTGGGAATCTCCCACGTGGATTGAAGCCACTATTACACAAGTCTGGAATTCACCAGGATCCTTTATCTCTTATTGTCATAACCTTGCAGAATCAACCGCCAAAATTCTTAGAATCTTTTATGTAAAACCCCCTATAATACTCTCAATCATCAACCACTTTCACACGACTGGTCTCTTTGCTGTATAACCAATAAAATTCTTCGCAGAAGCTATACCAACCATGCGATCGTCGATCTGCTCACTAGAGATAACCCACCGATGGAATTTGTGTGCTGACACCTCCCAATACTGGTGCACGAGGTACAATCACTACGAAATGAATAACTCCTTATGAGTCCGATCTCACTCTCTAACTATAAAAGTCCGTTCACCCCTCGTGGACATCAATTAAATGTTTGGCAACATCTTTCCATTTAAAAGTTAGGTTGTATCCTTCTTCACTTTAAGCAGCTCATTTCTGTTATATCAAATCCCCTGTTATGTAATAGCCCTTACTTCAAACTAAATTCGTAGACCCCAATCACTAATTACTAAAATTCCCAAATAAATCCAATCTCTCCTTAAGGTGTGTGCTCATCCCATTTGCCTTTTTAATACGAAACCATGGACTTATGTGGGATTATTAGGAATAGTTGAATTCTTTTACGAACCCATGAAATTTTAAGAGCTTCTTTCGACAGCCAATTGTATGATACCGATAATAATTAAGATTAAAATAAAAGCTGTTAAGAACAAAAAGATACATAATAAAAATAGAATCTGGTACTAGTTATACGATATCATTAAACAAAATATGTGTCTAAACCATTTGCTTCATATGAAAATCTGATTAAACACTTAAGCATTAGGAGTTTACAAAGCTGATATGAAGCAAATATATTATCTGTTTGACAAATACATAACATAGTTTTAAAATTCTAAGGCTACCATGAACAAGAGGCAGCTACCGCAGGGACACAGGTACTTCTTCCAATCCAGCTCCCAGAAAACATAGCAACATCGGCATCCGAAGTCTGCACGCAATGTATAGGGAGTGTAGTATGAGTACAACCGACCACATGTAATCAATAAGTAACAAACCTAAACTTAGACTGAAAGCAGTCACGACCTAGAACATAGGTCGGGTCTAACACCAATATCCAATAACAGTTCATAACAATGTAAATAAATAAGGGAGTACCTCACATATAAGATGCTCAACTTACTCATATTTTTTCGAAAATAGTTTCGCTTTTCCAGAATATCAATAAAAACTCAAATTATTTACCGAAAACATCGTGAAATATGAGATAGTTTGAAAAACTGTATTTCTCTTCTAAAATCTTTTTTCACAATAAATAAGATGTTTTCGTTTCTTTCAAGATAGCAAGTGTGACACACCTCTTTATGACACATATCAATGTGTGTAAAAAAATGTCATGAATGGCATGATACCGTACAACATGAGGAAAATGCGTCCCTATGCATACATGTCATATATGCATGCCAATGCCTTGTATCTCAGAGATGAATCACGTACCCACACTCTCAGAGTACACAACCACACTGTATCGCACTTCCTAATCATCATACTCAACCACTCAGTATTGTATATGGCCCATACAGCCTAGAAAAATCCATCATCGGAAATATACAACACTAACTATAAGTCACCCAGTATCGAGGTAATAGGGCAGTCTAGCCTCATGGAGAAGATCGATATCCATGTATTAAGTATTTCGGAAAAATCCATGTCCAGGAAATACATCCCTCAATAATATATAAATGCTCAACTACTCGGTATTGTATATGGCCCATGCGGCTCGAGAAAGATCCATCCCGGAATATATACATCGCTAATCATCAGTCTTCAATACCGAAGAAACATGCCAATCCAACCTCATGGAGAAGATCGATCTCCATACCAAAGGAAGATCCATCCCTGAATATAATAAATTGCGCTCACTGTGGGTGCGCAAACTCTGGAGGGGCTCCTTCGCCCCAAGCTCTATAACCACACCGACAACTCACGTGCTATAATATCAAATCAAGATTCACACGGATAACACATGTGTCATAGTATCAATATATGAATCACTGTTGCAGCGTGCAGCCCGATCCCATACCTGTCACTCAAAATCAGGCTCTCGGCCACACTTAGTTATCAATCTCTCCTGTCTCACCCACAGGCTCACAATGCCATGAAAACTTACCTAGAATAATGATATGATGTATCTAAAAGTAACAATTGAGACTGAGATATGATATGAATGCATGAATGTGTCTGACTACGAAATATCAATAAACTCAATGAGATGCAGCAAGAAACGACCACAATGGGTCCCAACAATATAAACATAAAGCCTAAGTATTATATCTAGCATGACGTACAGCTCATTTATTTTACAACATGGTGAAAATAAAGATATCAATAAAATAGGTCAACTATACAGTCCCCGGGAAATAATAGAGTCAAAATTCATATGGTGCATGCCCACACGCCTGTCACCTAGCATATGCGTCACCTTAACATCAACCATATAGTACGTAATTCAGGGTTTTATACCCTCAGCATTAAGTTTAAAAGAGTTACTTAACTCAATCAAGCCAAACCAAGCTCTAAGAATGTCATCACGAATGTAGCGACCTCCGAACGTCTCAAAACTATCCAAAAATAACTCAAATACATCATATAAGGCCCAAGGAATAAATTATAAAAGATAAAGATTGGATGTGGGGGATTTTCATACATGTCTAGGTTAATTTCATATATATATAACATCATAATCCTTCAATAGCTCCAACCACATCTGCTGCCTCAAATTCAACTCTTCTGCTTGAACAAGTATTGCAAACTCTTGTGATCCGTATACACCTCACACGTTACACCATATAAATAATGCCTCCAAATCTTCAAGGCATGAACAATGGCTGCCAACTCTAGTTCATGGATTGGGTTGTTCTTCTCGTGGATCTTCAACTGCCTTAAAGCATAAGCAATAACCCTGCCATCATGCATCAATACCGCACCAAGACCAACACGGGAAGCATCACAATAAACAATGTAAGGTCCTGGACCTGTGGGCAAAACCAATATCTGTGCCGTAGTCAGAGCTGTCTTAAGCTTCTGAAAGCTCTCCTCGCACTCATCTGACTACCTGAATTGGGCACCCTTCTAGGTCAACCTAGTCATCGGGGCACTATAGATGAAAATACCTCCATAAATCGACGATAATAATCAGCTAACCCCAAGAAACTACGAATCTCTATCGCTTAAGTTGGTTGAGGCCAATTCTTAATGTCACACCCCAAATCGGGGGACATGACCGGCGCCTGACCAGGTAGCCCCAGTCAAGTGGACCTGGGTGCCTTTCATTCCCACTCATTAGCCCCGTGTTGATTATTTCTCATTAACCAAATATCTTACCAATTATAACTGAATTCACAACATACAAACATAACCATGGGAGTGATTCATTAACAAGTTTACAATTTTTACATCGCCCGACATAATGTATACATAAGACTGGAATCCCACAGTTTACATGTCTACAGAGCCTCTTGGATACAAAAGGGAATACAATACTTGCCGGTAACAAGGCTCCGGCTATACCTTACAAAACAAAAATGAAGTCTAAACAAAAGTGGCGTGAACCACACAGGGCCCCGAGGAAGAAAAGGGGCTCACCAAAATGGGCAGTGGAAGGTGAAGAATACTACTGCCGATGAGCTGAAATGCCTGCTACTGATCCACCTACAATCATAACACGAATGTAGCGTCCCCGACAAAAGGGACGTTAGTACACTTGAATTGTACTGGTATGTATGGACAAACTTTGTCCCAAGTAAACCCAAGCCGTTAAACAAGAATCACGATGACAAGACAGCCAATAAATTACATCAAGAAATCAATTAAGCCACCTAACCATGTTTTCCACCTTTTACTCAATTCATATAAGTCTCAACACGAAGCACATTTAAGGTCAACAAGTAGAACAACAACAAACAACCACATAAATCACAGGTAGTCAAACAAAGGGGCAATCAGTGCCCCACAGGTTGCAAACTCTCCTGCTGTCTCCTTTCACAATTTCATATCAATGATTTTGTATCAATTTCATTAGCGATTTCAATCGCTTTCCATCCTTATTACCTCGTCCACCCTTATTACCTCGGCCACCCTTATCACCCCAACCCACACCTTATTTCTTCATGTTGCGGCGCGCAACTCGATCCCACCGTACTATTTCAAACATAACAATCGCAAACAGCAAATAAGGCAGTACACACAATTACAACAAGTTCGAATAAGAAACTCACAAGTCGGTTCATGTTCACAATTTCTTCTCAAACCAATATTACAAGCAAGTTACAATGTTTCCAAAGTCGAGAGTTTTCATACCGTATTGTTCAACGACATACCAATCCTCAAGTGTTTCGTTTCTTTTCCACAAGGTACCATATATGCCATCATAACCATTATTCACAATTCTTTACCAAATTCAACTCTCATTTATCTTCGGTTCATATCCCATATTACATTACTCATAGTTCAACAACAAATTTGAATATCCAACAACAACATCAAGAATTCCACACAATTTGTCAAATTAACACGAACCAAACAAATTTCACACATATAGGCGATTTCACAAGAATCAAAATTAGCCATACATACCTGGTATCGAGTTTTTCTTCCTCTAACTTCCTACTTTATGCTTACCCAAGCTATCCTATCTTTGCCGACCTTGCTTCACAGGTTCTTACGCGTATTCACTTCCTCTTTACTGAAATAAATCAAGTTCAATAATCATGCATGAGTGTAAAATTCCATTTTCAAAAGCTATTATATGCAACCCTCTCCTTACCCATTTTAAAACTGAAAATTAGAGAAAATAGCTAGGGTTTGTACCTTTAAATGATTTGGGGAAGTTGAATATTCTCCCTAGAATCCTTTGAACTAAGTTGTTGGAACAATCTTTGAGGATGAAAGACTTCTCTCTCTAAAATCCCTCTCTTCTCTTTCTAATTTTTGTAAGATGATATGATAAAAATGAAGGAGAAATGTGTTATATTAAAGAAGAGGTCGGGTTGAATTTTATAAAATTTCTGGGCCGGGTCAATTCTGCGATTGCAGAACTGATATGCGGTCCGCATAATAACCGCGGAATTGCCTCAAAATTTATGCAAGTTCTGTTACGGAATGCGACCAAAATGCGGTCGGCATCTTGATTTGCGGTCGTAGAGTGCAACGCAGATTTGACACTCAAAAACGTTCGAGAATTTATGCGATAGATTTGCGGTCCACAGATCCATTCTGCGATCGCATATCGACCGTATTCTCAACACCAATTATTGTAAACCTTCTGTTAAGCTCTGCGGCAGGAATGCGGTCCACATAGCAGATCTGCGGTCGCATTCCTGACCGCAAAATCGACACTTTTCTGGAAAAATCAATCCTTTATATTTTTGAAACTAAAATCACTACCAAGGATCCGAACCGCGGCGAGCAAGCTCACCGCAAAGAATTCTACGCATTCCTAACACATTATTCGGACCATGACACCAAAGCTACTGAGTTTTATGCACAAAAAATTTATGGGGCCTTACATCCTCCCCCCTTAAGATCATTTGTCCTCGAATGAGGATTTTGAAAATGAGTTGGTTTTGAAAGACATGATATGCAAACTATCAAAATTTAAACTAACTCTTATATTTTAGAAAAATTTCGCCAGAGTTTCCTTTGTATTATGGACATATCCACCTGTCAGAGGGCCCATGAAACACATTACCGAACAACAATACACAAATACAACACTTTCCACAACTTGTATACACTTTCTTACCTCAACGAATACACATATTCTATCACATTGTTACAATTGCACATAAACTAGTCAGTTCAATGAGTTCTTACCTTATTTAACCATCTTGACACACCATCTACACACAAACAAACAATTACCAATCTACATTTTCTATTAGTTGTTTATTTAACACATGAATCTTTATAAGGCTTTCATTTATCAAGAAAGGTTCAAGTGCCCCAAGGTAACAACACATTTAACTCATTACAAAATGAAGGAAACTTTACTAATACTAAGAGGGAAACAATTTGGACAAGATGACAGTTGCTAGGAGCAGAAGGGTCGCCTAATTTCTTCTAAGCTTGATCAAACAAATGGGGGTACTTCTCCTTCATCTCTTTTTCTGCTTCCCATGTGGCCTCCTCAACTTGTTGACTTCGCCACAATACTTTAACAGAGGCGACTTCCTTATTTCTCAACTTACGGACTTGCCTATCAAGAATGGCAACTGGAACTTCTTCATATGACAAATCTTCATTAACCTCAATAGCCTCGACTGGCATGATGGTGGATGGATCTCCAATCACTTTCTTCAACATGGACACATGGAATACCAGGTGCACTAATGACATCTCAGGAGGCAACTCCAGCCTATAAGCAACTTGACCAATCCTTTGAACGATCCGGTATGGCCCAACATACCTAGGACTCAATTTCCCTTTCTTTTCGAATCGCATGACTCCCTTCATAGGAGATACCCTCAAGAACACCCAATCATCGACTTGAAACTCCAAATCCCTTCGGCGAACGTCCGCATAGGATTTTTGACGACTCTGTGCAGTTTTCATCCTTTCCTGAATAACCTTAACTTTTTCCATAGCCTCGTACACCGTATCTGGCCCTAGCAATTCTGCTTCACCTACCTCAAACCACCCGATTGGCGACCTACACCTTCTCCCGTACAATGCCTCAAACGGGGCCATCTGAATGCTAGCGTGATAGCTGTTATTGTAAACAAATTCTATCAGTGGCAAGTGTTCATCCCAATTACATTTGAAATCTAAGACACAAGCCCGCAACATATCTTCAAGCGTCTGAATGGTCCGCTCAGCCTGACCGTCGGTCTGCGGATGGAATGTTGTGCTGAGATTCACCTGAGTTCCCAATCCTTGCTGAAATGTCTTCCAAAAGTTAGTTGTGAACTGAGATCCGCGATCCGAGATAATAGAAAGTGGAGTGCCATGAAGCCTTACTATCTCCTTGATGTACAACCTTGCATATTGCTCCGCAGTATCAGTGGACTTGACTGGCAGGAAGTGAGCTGATTTGGTGAGTCGATCCACTATCACCCATATTGAGTCGAACTTACGCCGAGTGCGAGGTAACCCCACCACGAAATCCATATTGATCATCTCCCATTTCCACCTTGGTATTTCTATAAGCTGAGTTAATCCACCGGGCCGTTGATGCTCGGCCTTCACTTGCTAGCAATTCGGGCATTTAGCTACAAAGCTTGCCACATTCCTTTTCATACCGTTCCACCAATAAATCTCCTTAAGATCATGATACATCTTCGTAGAACCGGGGTGCACCGAATACCTGGAAATATGAGCCTCTACCATTACCCTCTCCCGAAGCTCGTTCACGTCCGGAACACATAGTCTACCTTGACACCGCAATACACCATCCTCACTGCTGAGTACAAATGTTGAGGTCTTGTTATTTATAACTGCTTCCTTCACCCGAACCAATGCTGGATCCATGAACTGTTTTTCCTTGATTTCCGCGACCAATGATGATTCTGCTCCATTATGCACCAAAACATTCCCCTCGTCTGACGCCGAGATACGAACCCCCAAACTGGCTAATTGGTAAACCTCCCGAGCCAGGGGTCTCCGATCCACACCCAAATGAGCCAAACTACCCATGGATTTTCGACTAAGAGCGTCGGCTACCACATTTGCCTTCCCTGGATGGTACAATATGTTCATATCATAGTCCTTAAGGAATTCTAACCATCGCCGCTGCCTCAGATTCAGCTCCTTCTTCTTGAACAAATACTGGAGGCTCTTGTCGTCTGAAAACACATCTAAATGAACCCCATAAAGTTAGTGTCGCCATATTTTCAAGGCAAACACAACAGCTTCAAGCTCCAAATCATGCGTCGGATAACTCTTCTCATGGTTCTTGAGTTGTCTGGAAGCATAAGCTTTGACCTTCCCATGCTGCATCAATACACACCCCAAACTGACTCTGGAGGCATCACAATAAACCACAAATCCCTCTGTGCCTTCTGGCAAGGCCAATACTGGTGCCAATGTCAATCTTGACTTCAATTCTTGGAAACTTTTCTTACATGCATCGGACCACTAGAACTTAACTGCCTTCTGCGTCAGTTTTGTCAATGGGGAAGCGAGGGTTGAGAATCCCTCTACAAACCTCCGATAGTACCCTGCCAAACCCAAGAAGCTACGAATCTCTGTTGGGGTCGTGGGTCTAGGCCAATCTTTCACTGCCGCAATCTTCTGAGGATCCACCTGAATCCCCTCACTGGAAATAACATGCCCTAGAAAGGCTACGGACTCCAACCAAAACTCACATTTTGAGAACTTGACGTACAATTGATATTGATGAAGGGTCTATAATGCTGCTCTGAGGTGAATGGGATGATCTTGCCTGCTCCGAGAGTAGATGAGGATGTCGCCAATGAATACAATCACAAAGGAATCTAGGAATGGCTTGAATACCCAATTCATAAGGTCCATGAAAGCTGCCGAGGCATTGGTTAGCCCAAAAGACATGACCAAAAACTCGAAGTGACCATAACAAGTTCTGAAGGCGGTCTTAGGAATATCCTGCTCCCTGATTTTCAACTGGTGGTACCCGGACCGTAAATCAATTTTTGAGAAGAACTTTGCTCCCTGCAATTGGTCAAACAAATCATCCACTCGAGGTAAAGGATATTTATTCTTGATGGTGACTTTGTTGAGCTGCCGATAATCAATACATATTCGAAGTGACCCATCCTTCTTTCTGACAAAAAGAACCGTAGCACCCCACGACGACACACTCGGTCGTATGAACCCTTTCTCTAATAAATCCCTCACTTGCTCCTTTAACTCCCTTAACTCTGCTGGCACCATTCTGTGTGGTGGAATGGATATTGGCTGAGTATCTGGCAATACATCAATCCCAAAATCAATCTCCCTATCCGGCGGGATGCCTGGAAGCTTATCCGGAAACACTTCAGGAAATTCATTCACAATTGGCACGGACTCAAGGGTAGGCACCTCTGAGGTGGTGTCTGTTACCCGGACCAAGTGATAGATACACCCCTTCTTAATCATCTTTGAAGCCTTTAGGTAGGAAATAAACCTACCCCTTGGCACTACACCATTTCCTCTCCATTCAATAACTGGCTCGTTAGGGAACTCGAGCCTCAAAACTCTCGTGCGACAGTCAAGCATGGCAAAGCATGAATAGAGCCAATCTATCCCCATAATTACATCAAAATCAACTATCCCAAGCTCAATAAGATCGGCTGTGGTAACACGACCACTCACCGTAACAACACAATTTCTATAGACTCGTAAGGCTGTAATAGAATCACCAACCGGAGTCGACACAGAGAACGGCTCATGAAGTTGTTCGGGTTCTATCCCAAAACTTGAAGCAATGAACGATGTAACATAAGACAAGGAGGACCCCGGATTAATATGGGCATAGCAATCAATAGTCTGAACAGACAGGATACCTGTAACAACATCTGGAGAAGCCTCGACATTCTGGTGGCCACTCAATGCATAGAATTAGCTAGGTCCACCCCTACCACGAGCTCCACCCCTAGCTGCACCATGCCCTGCTGATGCTGGAGGGTGCGCCGATGATGTAGCAGTCGAAGAACCGGATGACTGAGCAGATCCCCTACCCATACCATGACTGGGTGCACGGCAGTCCCACTGAATGTGACCTCTCACCCCGCACCTGAAGCATACCGGGATGTCGAGGTAGCAGGTCTTTGTATGAAATCACCCACATTTGGGGCATGTAGGTCTCCCCTGCTGCTCGGACCTCACACCGGGATGACCAGACCGACGCGACCTCCTGCTGTCTGAACCGGGTCTCGAATAACTGCCCTGCTGATGACTGTGCACGGATGGCGGTGCACTCGCGGAGGACTGAGCATATGACTAGGATGGCCCCGATGACCCTCTCCCTGGAAGTGATCTCCCTGAATGACCCATTGACCGGGCCCTGCTGCTACTTTCTCTTTCTGCACGAATCTTTAATTTCCTAGCCTCTGTGGCCTGAGCAAACCTCACGATCCTCCCATAGTTCATATCTGAGACCATCGAACCCGGGCATCCATGGTCGACACTAAATGAGGAGCGTACTTGGACAACCTTATGAACTCTATGTGATACTCCCAAACACTCATACTGCCCTGTTTGAGGACCTCGAATTTAGTGGCACGGGCTGCCATTGTCTCAGCAGGCAAGAAGTGGTCCATAAATGCATCCACGAACTCATCCCATCTGGCCAGAGGGCTCCCTTCCTCACGGGAATCCTCCCACATTTCGAACCATGAACGTGCCGCTCCCTTCAGCCTGTAAGAGGCCAACTCTACCCCTTCTATATCTGTAGCCTTCATCACTCCGAGGGTCTTGTATATGTCATCAAGGAAATCCTGTGGGTCAGCCTCTGGATCGGTACCTGAGAATTCTAGAGGGGCCAACCGCAAGAACTGGTGGACTCTGGAGCCGGAGGAATCTCCCTGTCCACTGGAGGATGCAGGGGCATCATGGGATCTCTGGGCTTGGGCGGCCACCAACTGTGTTAACATATGAATGGCTCCCCTAAGATCCTCATTAGAGATAACCGAACCAGAAACTAGAACTGTATCTGAGTCATGGACACTGGCAGGAGGGATGGTAGCATCCTCTGCCGCAGCTGGAATAGGGACACTTGGGTTTTGAACGGATGGGCCAGGCAAGTTCAGGACTGGCGGGTCATTCTCGCCCACATCATCGGGCACATGATTAGCAGCTGCACTCGGGCCGGCATTGGCCCCAAGGACGAGCCTAGCCTTCTTCTTAGGTTCCATATTCTGAAAATTTGGGAACAAGGCGCAAATTAGACACAAATATTTCCACATTGCACTTTACCGTACGATATAGATTAACAAAGAAATAGGTAAATTCTTAAATGTCCATGCAACCCCCAACTTATCTGATGTGGTCGACAACACACCAATAAGAAGGGCACTACCAGACACGGCTCCGAGACATCCTAGGACACTTTATAAACCTTAGGCTCTGATACCAAGTTTGTCACGCCCCAAATCGAGGGACATGACCGGCGCCTGACCGGGTAGCCCCAGTCAAGCAGACCTGGGTGCCTTTCATTCCCACGTGTTACCCCTGTGTTGATTATTTCTCATTAACCAAATATCTTACCAATTATAACTGAATTCATAACATACAAACATAACCATGCGAGTGATTCATTAAGCAACTCACAAGTTGGTTCATGTTCACAATTTCTTCTCAAACCAATATTACAAGCAAGTTACAATGTTTCCAAAATCGAGAGTTTTCATACCGTATTGTTCAACGACTTACCAATCCTCAAGTGTTTCGTTTCTTTTCCACAAGGTACCATATATGCCGTCATAACCATTATTCACAATCCTTTACCAAATTCAACTCTCATTTATCTTCGGTTCATATCCCATATTACATCACTCATAGTTCAACAGCAAATTTGAATATCCAACAACAACATCAAGGATTCCACACAATTTGTCAAATTAACATGAACCAAACAAATTTCACACATATAGGCGATTTCACAAGAATAAAAATTAGCCATACATACCTGGTATCGAGTTTTTCTTCTTCTAACTTCCTACTTTATGCTTACCCAAGCTATCCTATCTTTGTCGATCTTGCTTCGCAGGTTCTTACGCGTATTCACTTCCTCTTTACTAAAAAAATCAAGTTCAATAATCATGAATGAGTGTAAAATTCCATTTTCAAAAGCTATTATATGCAGCCCTCTCCTTACCCATTTGAAAACTGAAAATTAGAGAAAATAGCTAGGGTTTGTACCTTGAAATAATTTGGGGAAGTTGAATCTTTGCCCTAGAATCCTTTGAACTAAGTAGTTGGAACAATCTTTGAGGATGAAAGAATTCTCTCTCTAAAATCCCTCTCTTCTCTCTCTAAATTTTGTAAGATGATATAATAAAAATGAAGGAGAAAGGTGTTATATTAAAGAAGAGATCGGGTTGAATTTTATAAAATTTCTGGGCCGGGTCAATTCTGCGATCGCAGAATTGACTTGCGATCCGTATAATGACCGCGGAATTGCCTCAAAATTTGCACAAGTTCTATTACGGAATGCGACCAATATGTGGTCCGCATTCTTGATTTGCGGTCGCAGAGTGCACCACAAATTTGACACTCAAAAACCTTCGAGAATTTATGCGATAGATCTGTGGTCCGCAGATCCATTCTGCGATCGCATATTGACCGTATTCTCAACACCAATTTTTGTAAACCTTCTATTAAGCTCTGCGGTAGGAATGCGGTCCGCATAGCGGATCTGCGGTCGCATTCCTGACCGCAAAATCGACACTTTTCTGGAAAACTCGATCCTCTACATTTTTGAACTTAAATCACTACCAAGGGTCCGAACCGCGGCGGGCTTGCTCGCCGCGAAGAATTCTACGCATTCCTAATACATTATTCGGACCATGACACCACAGCTACTGAGTTTTATGCACAAAAATTTTACGGGGCCTTACACTTAACTGCCTCAATCTTCTTTGGGTCTACCTGAATACCTTCAGCCGATATGACATGACCCAGAAACGCCACTGAACTCAACCAAAACTCGCATTTTGATAACTTGGCATACAATTGGCTATCCTTCAGAGTCTAAAGAACCACTCTGAGGTGCTGCTCATGCTGCTCCTGACTGCGGGAGTACACAAGAATATCATCAATGAAGACAATCACGAACAAGTCAAAAAAAGGTCTGAACACTCGGTTCATCAACTCCATAAATGATGATGGGGCATTGGTCAACCCAAATGACATGACCAAGAACTCATAATGCCCATACAGAGTGCGGAATACTGTCTTAGGGACATCAGACGCCCTATTCCTCAGCTGATGATAACCCGATCTTAAATATATCTTGGAAAACACCTTTGCACCCTGCAACTGGTTGAACAAATCATCAATCCTCGGTAGTGGATACTTGTTCTTAATTGTTACCTTGTTCAGCTGCAGGTAGTCAATACACATTCGCATAGAACCATCATTTTTCTTCACAAACAGAACTGATGCACCCTAGGGAAAAACATTAGGCATGATGAAACACTTCTCCAATAATCTTGCAACTGATCCTTTAGCTCTTTCAACTCTGGCGGGGCCATATGATATGGTGGAATAGAAATGGGCTGCGTGCTTGGGGTCAGATCAATGCAAAAATTAATATCCTTGTCGGGCGTCATACCCGGCAGGTCTGAAGGAATAACCTCTAGAAACTCCTGAACAATAGGGACTGAGTCAATAGAAGGAACCTCTAAACTGAAGTCGCAAACATAACCCAAATAAGCTAGACACCCCTTCTCGACCATGCGTCGAGCCTTAACATAAGAAATAACACTACGAGTGGCATGTCCTGGAGTCCCTCTCCACTCCAATCGGGGCATATCAGGTAAAGCCAAAGTCACGATCTTGGCGTGACAATCCAAAATCAAATGATACGGGGACAACCAATCCATCCAATCCACCATATCTAGAAGCAATAGGTCAACACGGGTCTCAATACCCTCAAACACTACTATACAGGAACTATGGACCCGATCAATCACTATAGGATAACTCACTGGTGTAGATACATATACAGGAATACCCAAGGTATCGCTAGGCATAGGCAAGTAGGGTGAAAAATAAGATGACACGTATGAAAATATAGACCCAAGGTCAAAAAGCACTAAAGCACCCCTGTCACAGACCAGAACAATACCTGTAATAACATCATCGGAAGACTCAGCCTCTGGCCTGGGTGGCAAAGCATAAAAATAGGGTTGGGCCCTACCCCCCTAAACTGCATCTCTAGGACGATCAACTACTGGCTGACCTCTACTCCTACCGGTGCGAGCTTCACCTCTACGGTCCCTACCTCCACCTCTAGGATCTCTACCCCCGCCTCTAGCTGGCTGGGCGGGCTGTGAATCACCTGCTGCCTGAATGATGGGGCGAGGACCCTGCTGCTGAGAACTGCCCGAAGCTCGAGGGAAATACCTGGCACTATGCCTCGGGTCACCACAAGTGTAACAAGTCCTCTGCTGCTGAGAATAATGGAGTGGGGGTGCACTGATAGTCTGCTGATCTGACTGATACTGCTGGTGACCACTACTACTCGAACTACTATGAGAAGTCTGAAGAGCTGACTGAAAGGGTCTCGATGCCTGACCCACACCATAAGAATCCCTACCTCCAAATGAGGTACCACTGAATCTACTAGAATGACGAGGTCTCTTGTCTGACATCTGACTACCTCCCCGTGCGAGGGCCATCTCAACTCTGCGGGCCGCATTGGCCGCCTCTTGGAAGGAAATATCACTACCAACTCCCATGGCCATCTGTAGGCGAATCGGCTCAATCAATCCATCAATGAATCTCCGGACCCTCTCCCGCTCTGTAGGGAGTATCACACTTGCATGGCGTGCCAAGTCAATGAATCTAGTCTCGTACTGAGTAACTGTCAAGGTGCCCTGCTGAAGGCGCTCAAACTGCCTGCGAAGTGCCTCCCGCTGAGTGACGGGGAGAAATTTCTCCAAGAATAACTCTGCGAACCGATCTCATGTCAAAGCTGGAGACCCTGCTGGTCTAGAAAGACAAAATCTCTCAACCAAGTCTAAAAGACGTATGCTAATTTTATATATCGAACTCCCGATTACAATTGGTGTAATAAGTCCACGACTTATTGTAGATATCGTATTAGAAACGTGCCTATGACCTCATATTAGGACGAGATGATGTCATACGTTCACGTATTACATTACTCCCAATCATGCTATATTCATAGATGGTCAATTACTAAATAACAACCACGATATATAAATGGAAGGTCCTATGACTACAATCGTATTAGTCCAATGGAGTAATGTAATCGTATATGACACATACGATTTGAAGTATTCATGTCCTAGTATATCTACATAATCTAATGATATTTTAAAACTATGTTATGTGTTTGTCAAACAGATAATATATTTGCTTCATATCAGCTTTGACTGATCTATATATTAGTCATAAGATGAGGAATTACTCATCTTTTGAGGACGATTTGAAATAAAGTCCATTTAAGTGGCTGATGTGGTTGAACTGATTTGATACTGTTTAGAATAACTCATAGGAGTTAGGCCGATGCGTCCTAGTACTTCAGGAGGGGCTCCTACAGCCCAAGCACGGATAATAGTGTTGGTTTGGTACAAATTTCTATAACACATTCTGTTTTACATTTGATCTTTAAGGTTTCACTTTCAGGACAACTTAACAATATCAAACTCTCAGTTTGTTCACTTGAAAGTTGATGTTGACTCTGTCCATCATGGAAAAAACAACAATATAGTGTCTAACAATGAGCTGCCCCCTGCAAATCCTAACGGAGTCCCAGTTGCAGTCCCAGTTGATGCTAATTCGCATGTGGCCATCGATGCCAACCTCCCTACTGACTTTGAAAACATGATTAGGTAGTACTTAACTGTTTAGTTGCCTAGTTGTCTTATTTGAACTTCTTGAAATTTATTGGCACTATTTTTCGGTGAAGTTATAGATAAGCATAATTTATTCTCTCTGTGTATTCCTTTATTTGCTATGCTTGTGGACTGCGGGTTCAATTCCCGGAGACCCAGGGCTGTGGGTTCGATTCCCAGAGACCCGGAGTGATATTGGTAGGGACTGCGGGTTTGATTCCAGAGATCCTGAGTTATTGGTAGGGACTGCGGGTTCGATTCCCGAGATCCTGAGTTATTGGTAGGGACTGCGGGTTCGATTCCCGAGATCCTGAGTTATTGGTAGGGACTGCGGGTTCGATTCCCGAGATCCTGAGTTATTGGTAGGGACTGCGGGTTCGATTCCCGGAGATCCTGAGTTATTGATTATTTATTGAGACATGGGCTGCGGGTTCGATTCCCGGAGACCCAGAGGTACTGTCAATGGGACGGTGGGTTCGATTCCCACAGGTCCTGGACGTGTTTTATTGAGTTGGTTATTCGTTGTTAGCTTAATTGTAGACGGTTGCAGTAATTATTTCATTGTTGTTATTGCGGAAGTTATTATCATTTAAACTGCTCATTCTTATTATTGTCATTTTATTATTGATTTCTCTCAGTAGGGCCCCGACCTTCCTCGTCACTACTTCATCGAGGTTAGGCTTGGCACTTACTGAGTACCGCCGTGGTGTACTCATGCTACTCTTCTGCACACTTTTGTTGTGCAGATCCAGGTACATCAGAGTAGGCTCGTGCTAGGTGATTCCGCAGCTTTCTGGGAGATCTCGAGGTATGATCTGCTACGTCCGCGGATCCGGAGGCTTTCCTTCTATTCTAGTAGTACTAGTTAGCATTTTTCCTTCATCGCATTGATAGATACTCTTTACACATAGAGCCACAGTTGTATATTCTCTTTTAGTCTGTGTTACCGTGGGATTCCGGATCTTGGTAGCGTTTTATTCATTGTGTGACGGATGTATGTGCCAGGCGGCACGGATTACATATCTTTTTATTCTATTTTCCCGCTATTTCTTATTTAAGTGTTTATAGCTTGTATATTCCGCAACGTGTTAGGCTTACCTAGTCGTGGGGACTGGGTGCCATCACGACATGTTCACGATTGGTGAACTAGGGTCGTGACAGGTTTGGAGCCCGGGGGGCTCGGGTAAAAATTTGATAGGCCGTTGGTGCAATTTCTGAATAATAACACAACTGGTTTTTCACCCAGGTGGTGTCTTCGCAAATGCGAAGAATTTGTCGCAAATGCGAAGAATTTGTCGCAAATGCGAAGGGGGCAGGCCAAGGTTGGGTTCGCAAATGCGAAGCCATGATCGCAAATGCGAACTAAACTCGCAAATGTGAGGCCTTCAGTAATCCGCCTAGGTTCGCAAATGCGAAGCCCCTAGTGTCCCAGCCTAGTTCGCAAATGCGAACTCTTTCTCGCAATTGCGAGAGCCTAAGACCCAAAACCTGTAGTGTTCGCAATTGCGAACAAATGTTCGCAATTGTGATATCCGCAGCTGTGCAATTTTATACTTAAACGAATTTTCAAGCTCTTTTATTCATTCTTTCAAAACCCAACACACCACACACGAACTGATAGCATCCTAGGAAGCTCAATTCTATTCAAGTACAAGGATGAAGCTTTGCAATCTCAAAGAGGACCTTTAACAAGATGTCAAGCTAAAGAATTTATAAACACGATCATTGGACTTCAAGTGCATATAAAGAAGCCTTTAATTGTCGAGAAAGAGCTCCAGCCCAGAGGAGAAGAATTGTTGAAGTTTTACAATTATTTGGTAGCTCAAATTGAAGTCCAAGAGGAGGAAGACTTGGTCACCCAAATCAGCCCTGGAAGTACCACAAAATGGCTCAAAATGAGCTTAAAAGAAGTCCAAGAGGAGGTACTACAAAAGGAGCCCAATTGGAGTCCAAACAAATGGCCCAAACTAGTTGTTTTAAGGCCCAAATCTGCCCCAAAAGGTCTTGGCCGCCCCTCACCTAATTTAAGACTTTTCTTAGACTTTAGCAACCACCTACCTTATTGTAATAATTATGCTTTCTATTACAACCACCCCACCTAGTTTTTTAATATTATTTTTATGCCTTTGTACTCCTATAAATAGAGTGTTCTTCTCATTCATAAGACAGATTATTATTGATTGAGTATATCATAATTTGAGAGTTCTTTTGAACCTTTGTTACTCGTGCTTTGAAATTTATCTGTCAACCTTTACTAGTTCATAGTTCAAGGTAGTAAGATTACTTCTTTTGTGATATCTTTGATTCCTTTGTGGTATTCTTAGAAGGCGATTAATACTAGTATTAATTGTTGTCTCAAGTTACTCGAAAAGTGGTCAAGATCCGAATCTATTGTTTTGATTTGCTTTTTAAGTAAAGGCGTTTGATTTCTTTCATAAATCAAGACGTTGTTACTTTGATCTTGTCAAGGCTATAGAACTTGCGTTCTTGAAAGTTCTCGGAATTCTTTCCTTGAATCTTTCCCATATCCTTTATTTTTGTCTCTTTAATTCTAGTTGTTCAATTCATATTGTTATTGCTTCCGTATTTACTTCTCAAATTCTTACTCTAGTTTGGATTCCCGACCTAGTTGTTATCAAGTGGTATCAGAGCGGTTCTATCAAGATTTCGTTCTTGATAATTCTTGGGATAAAGAAAACAAAAAAAAAAAAAAAACAAAAAAAAAACAAAAAAAAAACGAAATCCAATTTAAAACAAGAAGAAATACAATTGCTTGCTCTCCAGGATATATCTTTTGTATCTAAGTGTTTCCAAAAATTAACAAAGGAAACAAGAAGAGGGGATCCTTGATTTTCTTACTCTTTGTATTCTACACATTTATATTCTTTCCTTTTCGTTCGTGTCTTGTTTCAACCGAGCCTAAATGTTCTAGGATTTGGTTCTTTCTTCTTTTAATTGTTCCAAAAAGAAAAGAAAAATCTGAGTTTTACTACTGAGAACTACATACAAGTTAGGTTTAACTATAAATCTATAAAGTACTTTGTTCACAGGTTATTCCGAGAGAAAAAAAGAAGCTAATTTGTGTGATACAATTTTTAAAGATGTCACATACAGGTAGTGATAATGAACGAATGGTTCTCCAAGAAGCTGAAATCAAAGCAAGGAATGATTTTACTTTGCAAGCCATGCATCAACAACTTGAAAAGTCGAACTTACAGTATATCGAATGGAAGGAAGACAATGGTAAAGTTATTTTTCAAATAAGAGCTAAAGTGATGTGTGATGTCTTAAGTTATACCCTTAGAATTGACAAAGCTTTTGGCTATAACTTAATTAGCACTTATATGGTTGAGAAATTGAACTTGTGTTGTGTTGAACATTTTGAACCCTACATGTTGAAAGGAGTAAAGGTAGATAAAAAAGTGTTATTGCCATTCTCTATTGGAAGGTATGAAGATGTAATTTGGTGTGATGTCATTACCTTGAATAAATTTCATATCTTGTTGGGAAGGCCATGGTATATCTATAGAAATGCTTCATATAGTATCCAAAAAAATAGATACTCTTTTGAGTTTAATGGGAAGAAATGCATTCTTAGTCCTTTGACTCCCTCACAAATTTGTAAAGATGAAAAGATTGTTAAAGAGAATATGGAAAAATACGAGAGAGAAAAGAATGAGAGTCGTAAAGGAGTGCATGTTGACATTCCAAGAGAGAAAAAAGGAGAGATTGTCTTGAGTGAAAAGAGTGGGATGTCTAGTGAAGAAAAGTGTGATCTTGAGAAGAAAGAAAAGAGAGAAGGCAATGAGATAAACATAGTCTATAAGGTGGAGAAAGAAAAACATGAGGGATTGAGTGAAGGAAAAGAACTCTTTAGTGAGAGAAAAGAGGCAAAAGGCGAGGAAAACATTAGTCCTGTGATAAAAGCCAAAGAAAGTAGCAAGAAAAAAGTTTTACTTCCTAACCCATTAACTCTTTTCTATTTTAGTTCTTTTGATTTTGTGGAGCCACTTATTGAAATACCTTTTGAAAGGGGTAGTGAGGTGCAAGATATGGTGGCAAAAGATCCAATTGGATTGCAACATGAATTCGGCAATATCAATTCTTGTTGGATCGTGGTAGGATCGAATTCGAGGACGAATTCTTTTCAAGAAGAGGGGAATGATAGCATCCTAGGAAGCTCAATTCTATTCAAGTACAAGGATGAAGCGTTGCAATCACAAAGAGGACCTTTAACAAGATGTCAAGCTAAAGAATTTAAAAACACGATCATTGGACTTCAAGTGCACATAAAGAAGCCTTTAATTGTCGAGAAAGAGCTCCAGCCCAGAGGAGAAGAATTGTTGAAGTTTTACAATTATTTGGTAGCTCAAATTGAAGTCCAAGAGGAGGAAGACTTGGTCACCCAAATCAGCCCTGGAAGTACACCAAAATGGCTCAAAATGAGCTTAAAAGAAGTCCAAAAGGAAGTACTACAAAAGGAGACCAATTAGAGTCCAAACAAATGGCCCAAACTAGTTGTTTTATGGCCCAAATCTGCCCCAAAAGGTCTTGGCCGCTCCTCACCTAATTTAAGACTTTTCTTAGACTTTAGCAACCACCTACCTTATTGTAATAATTATGCTTTCTATTAGCAACCACCTACCTTATTGAAAACCTCATTCTATGTTGCCTCGATTTACGTGCACGATCCGAGCATGTAGCCAAAAAGATTTTGTGATAGAAAATATGAATTCTATGAGAAATTTTGGATAAAAATGATATTAATATTGATATGGTTGACTTCGGTCAACATTTTTGGTAAACGGACCCGAACCCGTGATGGGATGGTCCCGGAAGGTCCGTAGGAAAATATGAGACTTAGACATGCGTTCGGAGTCGAATTCTGAGGCCTAGAGCCCAAGTTATGAATTTCTCTGTGAAATTGTTTTTGATGTAATTATTAAAGGAAAACGAATTAATTGACCTTGGTGTCGGGCTCGTATTTTGGTTCCGACGCCCGGTACAAGTCTTAAATATTATATATGTATTTTCTGCAAAGTTTGGTGACATTCGGATGTCGTTTGATATGTTGTGGACCTTGAGTTCC
>JASVEL010013014.1:0-37287 GCA_032618575.1 Nicotiana noctiflora
CGTATTAGTCAAATGGACTTATGTGGTTGTCGTAGGCCGATGCGTCCTAGTATATGAATGAAATCATATTTATTCACGGTCAATTACAAACGGTAGGACGCATAGGCATACGACAACTACATATGTCCATTTGACTAATACGATTGTAGTAATCCTATTAATACAATCGTATTAGACAAATGGACTTATGTGGGTGTCATAGGCCGATGCGTCCTACTACAATCGTATTACATTACTCCCAATCTGTTATGATTACAATCGTATTAGTCAAATGGACTTATGTGATTGTCCTAGGCCGATGCATCCTAGTACGAACGTATGACATTACTCCCAATACGATATATAAACGGAAGGTCCTGTGACTACAATCGTATTACATTACTCCAAATCTGTTATGACTATAATCGTATTAGTCAAATGGACTTATGTGGTTGTCGTAGGCCGATGCGTCCTAGTATATGAAATCATATTCATTCACGGTCAATTACTAAATAACAACCACGATATATAAACGGAAGGTCCTATGACTACAATCGTATTAGTCCAATGGACTTATGTGGTTGTCGTAGGCCGATGCGTCCTCCTATATGAATGAAATCATATTCATTCACGGTCAATTACTAAATAACAACGACGATATATAAACGAAAGTTCCTATGACTACAATCGTATTAGTCCAATGGACTTATGTGGTTGTCATAGGCCGATGCGTCCTAGTATATGAATGAAATAATATTCATAGATGGTCAATTACTAAATAACAACCACGATATATAAACGGAAGGTCCTATTACTACAATCGTATTAGTCAAATGAACTTATGTGGTTGTCATAGGCCTATGCGTCTGTTATAGGTCTTTTAGATTGATTAGTTACTAGCTGTGTTGGTAATTGATTAGATTTTTGATTCATTGCTGGTTAAATGCTAAATTATAATTTTCTTTAGCTAAAGTTTTTAATAACAGTAATTTTTCTATATTTTTATTTAGTGACTCTATGTGTGTGATTTTCTTAGTTTGCATATAATTATCTAAGTCATTTTTCATATTTTGTTCGATTTTAGCTATTTCAAGCATAGTTTCTGTCCAATAACTTAAATATTCGTAATTTATCATATCTTAGTCTGTTTTGGGTCTTGAGTCCCATGTATTTGTGTAGTCATAATTATGTAATCTTTCTAGTTCGTCATTATTATAGGCTTCTTCTAGTTCTTCTAGTTCTTCACTCCATTCTTGGTTAATTATTTCTGTTAAAACTAGATTTTCATATTCTTGGATTTGATTCCATATATTTTTTCTAATTTCAGGTTCGTTTATCTTTCTAAGTGCATAAAAGATTAATATTTTATATTTATCTGCCATTTCATCTAGTAGGTATGTTATCATTATTTCATGTATTGCTAATGTTCTTATGGTATTCCTTCTAATCCTCTTACTTTTACTATCATATTCATCATATAATAATAAGATATAAAAAATAATTTTTCTGGTCACTACCATGGCCGTTTGCTCTAATCATTTACCCTAGCAATGTCCTCAACTGCGGTACTCCCCTAAACGGCATCTCCTCGCCTCACCGGTTTCCCATTAGGAGTGACTTAGCATAGGTTACTACTTAAAGCATACTTCCATGGCAAATTTACTCAAATTATTTTTTATAACATTACTATAACATGATGAAAACTATAGTATTATAAGACGATTATCAGGAATATAAGAATTTAGCTAGACATAATCATAAATGATTTTGCCTGACTTTGTATTTCCTTCAACATAATTTGTTGAATCTTATAGCGTATTTGAGAGAGTTTATGAAAAGAGAGAATTTTTATTTCTGATAATATTTCGAGATTTTAGGATATCTATCTTCTATCTACTTACTTCTTTATATAGAGAAGTAAGGTGACTCTTACTATTCACATTTGACTCTTACTGTTGTCACGACCCAAACTATTCATTGGCCTTTACTATTCATTGGCCTTTACTATTCATGAATAGTAACTTGACTCTTACTATTTACGACTATGACTTCTACGACTCTGACATTTTTACATAAAAACAAAGAACTTTACATAAAGAAAAGTAAAATAGTAAATATTCCTATTACATCACTTTTTATCTTCTTTCTCTTTATGTCTCTATCTTGCTTTTTCCTTTGTTTTTTCCTGGCCGCTTGGTCTTCATATCTTCTTCATATCTTCTTTGTCTTCATGTAATAATTTTTGTCCACTTATTCCATTTGGACGGCTGGGACAAAGTTATCTTCTCCGGTACATTTTGAACATATGTGGTCTGGATATTTATGTCCTATTATTTTACAATATCTTGTTAATAGCTCTGTAGAGATAAATTCTTTCTTCAATGCTCTGGTTTCTGGTTGTATCTCTGGTTTAAGTAGTGATAAGATCCAATTCCGGACTTCATCCATATCTGTTTTCCTTTGCTCCTTGGAGTTGGCGTATATCATTAGTTGATCTCTGTTATAATAGCTCCATATTGGATTTCCATTTAAATAATTATTAGCTAGTTCTTGGATAATTGTAGCTAGGCCAATAATTCTTTTGTTCGCATAAAATTCGGGTATATCTCTCCTTTGTATTTCTGGCTGTGTGCCTATATCTTCTGGTATGATCATCTGCTGGTCAGTCCTATCTTTACGATCTGAATGACAGGCTTTATTTCGTTGAATAATATCTCTGCTGTAGCTGGGTAGACCTTAATGAAAAATAAGTTTTCTTTTGTAATTCTTTTGAAAGTAATAAATGCTTTGTATAGTTCTGGTATCCCTTTTATTTCTTCTCCATCATATGTGTATACGGTATTAAGTAATTCGTAATTAAAACAAGTTGTTACTAAATTTGTTCTAGTCTTAGGTTGAGCAATCAACCTATTATAGCTTTGTAACTTTTGAGTTACGTAGTCTTCTTATGGGTTTGTGGTGGTGGTAGATCTGGGGTTTTTGTTTAAATATGTTTGGATCTGGTATATATTTTTAATATAGTTTCTGGTAATGTGGTTATATGATTTTTTATCTTGGTTTAAACTATTTGCATAGCTTGTGGTTTGTGGAGTTGTGGGTATTTGTGGTAATTTTGGCATAAATGGCTTTGTAAATACACTGTTTAGATTGGTGTTTACATATGGCTTTTTGCTAGCTGATCTGCTTGTACCTGCAGCTGTATCTAAACAAACATTAGTTTGGGTTTTTAGGTGTTTCCCATCGTCACCTTTTATCTCCGCATATTTTAAGTCATGCTGCTGACTTAGCTCCGCATTTTTATAGTCATGCTGCTGACTTATGTTCTTCTTCATAATTTGCAGCTCAGTATTCATGCTTCCTACTTGCGTAGTTAGCTCTGAAATAGCTTTCATTAGATTTTGCAATGTATCTGGTTCAGTTTGTGTAGCTTTGTCTTGATATGTAATCTGCAATGACATTTTTGTTAGTACTGATTACTTCAATTGTAAATGTAAAATTCAGTATATTCAATACAAGCCTTCGTATTTCCTTTGTTGTAACTGAATCTTGTATCTTCCTGGTTAGCCACCATTTTACTTGTGTATTATCATATGGTTCAAATGCCAATAAACATTTATATACTGCATATAATTCTTTTCTATTAATTACCCATTTTATTTTCGGGTTTGTAAATGTTCCTGAATAATACCTACAATGATGTTCTATTTTTTCTTTATCATACCTGTATTTTAATACTCCTCCATAACTTTTTTCACTTGCGTCTGATTCTACTTTATCATACCTGTGTATTTTTATTTTCATCTGGGAAGTATAGTTTTGGTAGATTTTTACATATTTGTTTAACTTTTCTTACTTGTTTTTTATCTTCTTCACTAAAGTGATACTCTATATCCTTTTTTAGATTTTTCTGCAATGGTTTTAAAGTCTCTGCTAATTTTGGTATATATTCTCTTACTTGGTTTACTAATCCTAAAAATGATTGTAGTTTCTTTTTTGTATCTATTTGTTCATTTGAATTTATTATCTTTTGTACTATATGAGTTTGCATTTTAATTCCACTTTTATCTATTTCTATTCCTAGAAATTCTATTTGATTTTTCATTATTTCTGCCTTTTGTTTCTACTTAAGCTTATTCCCGATATTTCTATAATATGTATAAATTTTTCTAATAATCTTATATGCTCATCTTGTGTTTTTGAATATAATAATATATCATCAATATATATTATGCAATTTTCTAATTGTTTGAAATAGTTATCCATAAAATGTTGATATCTACCTGGTGCATTTTTATATCCGAAAGGTAATACATTCCATTCATAAAATCCTTGGGGTACAGTAAATGCTGTTAATCTTTTGGATTCTTCTTCTAACTTTAAGTGATAAAATCCTGATTTACAATCAAATTTACTAAAATAGTTATATCCTTGGATTTGTCTTATTTTTAGTATTTTATTTGGTATTGGGTAATTATATGTCTTAGTGTTTGCATTTAGATTTCTATAATCAATAACCATTCTACTTTTTCCTCTTTTTTGTTCACTATGTTTATTTACTATAAATGCTGGACTTGTATGTTTACTATTGCTCTCCTGTATATAACATTGTTCTAGTAATTCGTCAATGTATATTTTAAATTCATTTAAATCTTTGAAATTGTATTTTAAGGGTTTTTGTGTTATTATAATATTTTCATCAATTAGCTCTATTTTTACCTTTGTTTTATGTTTTTCCAAACCTTATAATGGGTTTTCACTATACAATGGTTCTAGTTTTTCTTGGATTATTTTAACTGTATTTATTGAAAAAATAATTAATTCTATTTTATTATCATCTTCTTTTTCATTTTCTAATTTTTGTGTTATTTTCTCACTTCCTTTTATCCAATACGTTGTTTTTCTTTTCTTTTTTAGAACTCTTTTTGCTCCTATTTTTTGTTTGCATGGTGTTGTAAACCACCAATGTGTTTTAGTTATTACGTGTGGGTATAGTTTATCTAAGAATGGTATTCCTAGTAAAATATCTCTTGTGGGTAATTCAAAATTGTATATTTCTTCTATAATAAGTATTTTATCCCATATTTGTATTTTTATATTTTTTGATTTGTGAGTAATTATACTTCCTTCATTATTAAATCCTGTTACTAGTAAGGGTGTTCTAAGTTTTTCCCATTTTTCTTCTGGTAGGCAATTATATCTACATAAATTTACTTCTGATCCTGTGTCTATCATCGGTATGTAGTATCTATTGTAATATCCTTCTACTATTATTTTTACTAGTATATGTATTTTCATATTTATAATATAGTTCTTTTTATTGTTACTTTCTTATTTTCATAATGTATGATTAGTTGTTCATTATCGAAGTTGTATGGCTTAACTTTTTCTAACCATTTTATTCCTATTATAATATTTTTATCTCCCTTATATATTTTAAATCTTATTATCATAATTATTCCTCCTATAATTATTTCTTTTTCCGCTATTTCTTCACTAATTATCATTCCTTTAGGTAATTCGGGGTATAATTTTTCATTTGTTAGTATCTCATCTTCTGTGATTAATTCTCTTGTTATATAGTTGTCACGACCCCAAATCCGGTCGTGATGGCGCCCAGCACATTGCTAGGCCAGCCCGACCAATCAACAACAATCACGGAGCCACAAGCTCACTTTATCCAATTTAAGCATAACAGTGATAGATATATTAAAAACAGGGAACCAAGTCCCAACACGTGCCAACTCCCGTAGACCGAAGGGTCAAGAGTCATGAGCCTCTACAGAGTATACAAAGTGTAAATAGTGAATATAACTATGCACAAGTGTGGGATGATCAGAACAAAAATACAGACAAACTGGAGAATCAGGTCCTGCGAACGCTGGCAGCTACCTCGACTGTCCAAAAGCACTCCCGAGCCGCAATAGAATCAGCTCCACGGTGATGTACCTGGATCTGCACACAAGGTGCAGGGAGTCGGGTGTGAGAACTTCCAACTCAGCAGTAATAAAAGTAAATAATGCTGAAGGGGAGAAAACCATGATAGGCACTATCTCATGCTACACAATACAGAACTATCTTTTTATTCCTTTCAAGCATATGTGAGTAGATTATTTAGAAATCTCAATTTTAGCTACTTTCTTTCATAATAATATACCAATACCTGGATACAATCTCATGCAGTGCAAGTCCGCACTCAAGTCAGCCCCTCGGGCTCAGCACTCCTTATCAATTTACACCAGGAGATCTGGTCAATAAGGCAACTAATGCATATGTGCCAGTAATACATGAGTGCTAAATGTTGTGCCACGTAGTACACGTAAACCAATGTATGTATGCCATGCAATGCATATGACCGCTACGGCGTGTAGCCCGATCCAATTTAGGTACCCGTGCTCACTGTGGGGGTTCAGACTTCGGAGGGCTCCTACAGCCCAAGCACAATATTAATATCACACCTGCTACGGCGCGTAGCCCGATCCGTATACCACTGCAGCGTTCAGTCCGATCCATGCATGTGTATGCATATGCTCGCATGAAATGTCATGCCCTAACATATGGCCCTCGGCCCCAATCAATCTAACAAATAATCAAGAAAAGCCCTACGGGCAATAATATCATATTTGCTCACAGCTAAAAATATTATTAAGACATGGTTCAAGTTTTTCATACCTTATAAAAATGCTGAATCATAAAATACCATTTTAAACCTTAAATTTAGAATAAAATATGCACAGTGTTATCAAAACAGTGATACCAATCCCTGAAGGATTCAAATAATTGGCACGAAGCCCAAACATGATAATTAGTCCAATTCATTGCAACAATTAGGTGTTATTATTTATTACGCGGGACGGACCAAGTCACGATCCCCAATGGTGCTCTACCCCACGCCTGTTATCCGGCGTGCAAGTCACCTCGACACAGCACTAAGATGTGCAAGTCTGGGGTTTACTAACCCTCAAGACATCATTTACAAGTATTACCCACCTCAAACCGACGAAAGCTCATGCCCGCGACGCCTTAGCTCCTCGAACCGACATCCACGCACGTCCAAACTAGCCAAATTCAGTACAAATATATCAAAATAGGCTAATGGAACATAACCCAATCGAAAGAACTCGAAAAATATCAAAAATCACGAAATTTGTAAAACCGGAGCCCCGAGCCCACATCTCGAAAAATTTATTTCCAGAATCCTTGTCTCGCCACGAGTCCATACATATAAAATTTACCAAAATCGGAGTTCGATTGGCCTTTCAAAACCCAAATTTTCGTTTTCAATAACTAGGCCACAATCCTTCACAATTTCTACCCAAATTCATGAATATTGAGGTTAATACTACCATAAAATGATTTTTTTGAGTCAAGAAACTTACCTCCGATGAATATCCGATGATTTGCCAGCGTTTTCCCGTGATTTCTTCTCTCTAGGGCTCAAAAATGGTGTTTTAGGGTGTATGAACCCGTAATGAAATGTTTCTGGACTTAAACTCACTGCCTGGGCCGTTTAATCTACGCGATCACAGCACTAGGAGTGCGATCGCGATGCACAAAAACCTGGCTTCCAACTTTCCTCTACGCGATCGCGTAAGCCTGGACGCGATCGCAGTGCTCAACTCAGTGACCCTACGCGATCGCATCAAAGGGGTCGCAATCGCACTGCTCAAGAACACGACCTTACGCGATCGCATCGACCGACCCGCGATCGCGATGCACAAACAGTCGACCTTACGCGATCGCATCACTCTTCTCGCGATCGCGAAGAACAAATTTCCGGCCTCACTTCGATACACTACGCGATCGCAGACTCAACCTTGCGATCGCAGAGCTTCCCAGCTTTACCCTACGCGATCGCAGACTCACCCTCGCGATCGCAAAGCTCAACATCCTCCTCTTACGCGATCGCATACATAGCTTCGCGATCGCGAAGCACAAAAATTCTCTGCATTTATTGCAGCAGAAACAGCAGTGCCTTTGGCACCAATTGGTCCGCTTGGACCCCCGAATTAGTCCCGAGGCTCCCGGGACCCCAACGAAAACCACCAACATACTCCGAAACACGATACGAACTTGTTCCAATCATAAAAACATCATCCTAAACATCAAAATCACCATTTCCACACGGATTCAAGCCTAAGTTTCTTCAAAACTTTCAAAACTAACATTCAATCCAAAACCCGATCAAACGACGTCCGAATGACCTGAAAATTTGCGAACATATCCAAAATCACATAACAAAGCTACAGGAATTGTCGGAATTCCATTCTGTCCCCCGGATCAAAATCTCACCTACCGTTCGGATTTCGCCAAAATTTAACCTTCGCCAATTGAAGCCTAAAACTACACCGGACCTCCAAATTCAATTCGGATTGCTCTCCTAAGTCATAAATGATCCCCCGAAACTAGTCGAATCATCAGAATCCAATTCCGAGCACTCTAACTCGATAGTCAACTCTAGGTTGACTTTCCATATTCAAACTTACTTCAAACATGCTATTTGCTTCATTTTCAATTCAATTCACTCCTAACTCACCCGATAGGTTCTAAAACTGATATAGAAGCATAAGATATATTAATGCAACATAACGGGGTGGTAATTCCCGTAACGACGGGCCGGGCCGTTACATTCTCCCCAACTTAAACAAACGCTCGCCCTCGAGCGGACTCGGAGTTGTACTAGAAGCAACCCAATAGCCGAATGACCTTACCAAGCATATATCCGGGCGATCATACGTCACCCTATCTCACATAAGTCCGAAAACACCATATAGTCAAAATTTCACAGACCATCTGAACCATAAATCACATTGCACTTTCTGAAATCATATGCCCAATGCAAGTCCCATGTCTATACTCAGGATACACTCGAATCCACTGTAATAACCCATATTCACTACCCCGGGTGAGATCATATGATGTGTCAACAACCCAATCACTCGAGACGATAGTCTCTAATCACAACAACTGGCGACAATCACCAAATACTAGCTGAAAACCTCTTTCATTAGATAGAGTCTTATTCCAACACCTCCATATCCTACCCACAGCAGCTGAAGCACGCGATATACCGAAACCATCTCTCAGGTTAACCATTCTTGAATCTATTTCCCTTTTTAAAACTCATACCACAATAGGTTTCGGAGCCAAACCTCGATTATTTTACCTTTCTAACAAGCTAAGATCCAATATGCTCGTATTCATTAATAACTCCAACGGTCATTTCGATCATAACACACCACACTGGTGACATGACACCTCAACCACCAGCCTAAGCCGTGACGAGCACCACATAGGCTCCAATAGAAACGTCTGCACACACTCGAATCATGACAGCTCAAATTATGATAACTGTCTCCAGCAAAAGAGCTGCAATTCAATTCCTCTGTGCCATCATAACATAGAACTGAGATCGCGTCTCGCATTATAGAAATAGAGTACCTAAATCCTCCTCGAGAGGTCATAACATCACGTGACCTTGCCAAGACTCGTGATTCTATCCCAACATGATTACTCAAGAAGCACCTCAAGCTCAGCCACATGAAACGTATCCGACAACGTTTCTCAATACTGGAACTGAATCAATGGTAGATACCTCTACACTGACATCCGCCACTAAGGCCCAACTGAAAGAGCAATACCTACCAGCCGTCCACTGGTCCTGGGGTACATCTACCCTGCTGGAACATAATCTGATGCACTCCGCTACGCAATTTGTGACATTTTCCGACATAGTCCATATCATATTAGTCTAGACAACCTGACTTATGACAACCAGTCTGTAATCATATATCATAACCCAAATTCATCACCCCGTTATGTTTAAATTGCATGTTTTATGCTTTTATATCAGTGTTAGAGTCTATCGGGTGAGTTAGGAGTGAAATGGATTGAAAATGAGGAATATAGCTTTTTTGAAGGAAACTTGAATATGGAAAGTCAACCCGGAGTTGACTATTTGGTTAGAGGCCTCAGAATCGGATTCTGATGATTCGGTTAGTTCCGAGAGGCGATTAGTGACTTAGAGGAACGATCAGAATTGAATTTGGAGGCCCGGTGTAGAAATAGGCTTGAATTGGCTAAGGTTGAATTTTGGCGAAATCCGAACGGTAGGTGAGATTTTGATCCGGGGATCGGAATGGAATTCCGACAGTTGCAGTAGCTCCGTTAGGTGATTTTGGATGTGCCTGCAAAATTTCAGGTCATTCGGACGTCGTTTGGTCGGGATTTTGATTGAATGTGTAATTCGGAAAGTTTTAAGGAATTTAGGCTTGAATTCGATGTGAATTATGGGTTTTGATGTTGTTAGACGTGTTTTGAGGATTGGAGCAAGTTCGAATAAAGTATTAGGATGTGTTGGTGTGTTTGGATGAGGTCTCGGGGGCCTCGGGGCATTTACGGATGGCTAAACGGGAGAAAATGTGGAAAATTGCAGGGGAGTGTTATGGTTCTGTTGTTTTCGCTCCTGCGGAAATGGGGGCACAGGAGCGAGTCCACAGGAGCGGATGAGGGGGCGCAAGAGCGCTTGGTTTCGCAGAAGCGGAAATCTTCTCTGCTGAAGCGGCGTCGTAGGAGCGAAGAGGAGACCGCAGAAGCGGTCAAGAGGCGAGATAGGAAGTCCGCAGAAGCGGAATGTCGATCGCATAGGCGAGCCTGCATGAGCGGACTCTTGATCGCAGAAGCGGACGTTCCCGCGGAGCGGAAGAAATTCCGTAGGAGCGGACCCACAGGGGCGGTCCTTGGATCGCAGGTGCGGAAATGGTCAAATAGGCCTGGGTTCGCAGAAGCGACCAATTGGTCACAGAAGCGGTTCCGCAGGGGCGGAAAATGGTCCGCAGAAGCGAAAATCGCAGTGAATTAATTGTATGAGAAGTTAGAAAATTTCAGAAACATTTCACACATTTGGGTCTCGGCTTTAGAGGCGATTTGGGCGATTTTGAAGAGAAACTCAAGGAAATCATCAGGTAATCAACTATGGACTTAAACTATGATTAGTATTGATAATATTATGCAATTATATCATGAAAATGGAAGAATTTGGGGTGATTCGTGGAAGATTTAACCCTAGGCTTGAACTTTAGAAAATCAAGGTTTTGAATGGGCAAATGGAGTCCGAATTTGGTAAAATTGATATGCTTAGACTCGTATTGAGATGAGGGTTCCGAATATGTGACTTTTGTAATTTTTCGGGAAGCGTACCGAAAGTAGGGTTTTGACAACTTTGGGAATTTTGATGTAAATTGAGTTGTATTGATTGGGTGTCGTTCCATTGGCCTAATTGTTGTGTTTCTACTGTATTTGATCAGATTCTACGCGTGCGGAGCTTGATTCTCGTGGCAAGGTCATTGCGGAGTAGTCGTCGCGCCGTATTGAGGTGAGTAATAGATGTGGGTGATGACCAGCGGGTTCAAAACCCCGGTATACCACTTTGTGACGCTGTATAGCAGCGAAACACGTACTCTCTTATGAGTGCGGGGTCGATTATGATTGGGGACTATGGCTTAGTCCGACCTGTTGATACTATATTGTGATATTGGCTATCCTTGAGCCGTTGAACCTCCTTCTCGGACGGTTGCATACTATATATTGTGATATTGGCCACTCTTGAGCCGTTGAACCCTCTTCTTGGGCGGTTGAGTATACATGTGGGCAGTGAGCCAGTTATTGGATCCCGTGAGGATCGTTATCATTGTCTTGTCATATTGACATGTTAGTTACTACCAATCCGTAGCTATTTCTGTTATCATGCCATTTCCAAACTCTGGAACTTGATATTACTAACTGTCTTTCCAACTGAAAAATGATAAAAGAGTTTTCAAAACTACTTCTTGAGCCTGCGAGGCTGTATTTGCATATTAGCTGACTAGTAGTAGATCGGGCTGCACGCCGCAGCGGTATATATGTTGGATCGGACTGCACGCCGCGGTGATATTGTGCTTGGGCTGTAGGAGCCCTTCCGGAGTCTGAACCCCCACAGTGAGCACGGGTACCCAAATTGGATCGGGCTACACGCCGTAGCGGTCATATCATGCATTGCATTGCATTTAGCTACATCTGCTAGCTGTTATACTGTGTTGCTGGTACTTGTTGGTACAGGTACAGTCGATATTGATTCTGTGACAGGGTATTTGATTAGAGCTTTACATAGTGCTTTATTGCGGATTTCTTATCTGCGTTGTCTTACCCTTGTTTATTACCGCTGAGTCTGGCAGTACTCATTTTACTCCTTGACCCGCTCGAGGACGAGCGTTTGCTTAAGAGGGGGAGAATGTGACGACCCGGCCCGTCGTCACGGGAATTACCACCCCGTTATGTTGAAATTGTATGTTTTATGCTTTTATATCGGTGTTAAAGTCTATCGGGTGAGTTAGGAGTGATTTGGATTGGAAATGAGGCATATAGCCTTTGTGAAGGAAACTTGAATAAGGAAAGTCAACCCGGAGTTGACTATTTGGTTAGAGGGCTCGGAATCGGATTTTGATGATTCGGTTAGTTCCGGGAGGTGATTTGTGACTTAGGGGAGCGATCGGAATTGAATTTGGAGGCCCGGTGTAGAAATAGGCTTGAATTGGCTAAGATTGAATTTTGGCGAAATCCGAACGGTAGGTGAGATTTTGATCCGGGGGTCGGAATGGAATTCCGACAGTTGCAGTAGCTCTGTTAGGTGATTTTGGATGTGCCTGCAAAATTTCAGGTCATTCGGACATTGTTTAGTCGGGTTTTTGATTGATTGTGTAATTCGGAATGTTTTAAGGAATTTAGGCTTGAATTCGATGCGAATTATGGGTTTTGATGTTGTTTGACGTGTTTTGAGGATTTGAGCAAGTTCAAATAAGGTATTAAGATGTGTTGGTGTGTTTGGATGAGGTCCCGGGGGCCTCGGGGTGTTTTCGGATGGTTAAACGGGTCGCTCCTGCGGAAATGGGAGCGCAGGAGCGAGTCCACAGGAGCGGACGAGGGGACGCAGGAGCGCTTGGCTACGCAGAAGCGGAAATCCTTCCGCTGAAGCGGCGTCGCATGAGCGTAGAGGAGACCGCAGAAGCGGGATTTGCCAAGAGATGGGAAGTCGGCAGAAGCGGAAGGACGATCGCATAGGCGAGTCCGCAGAAGCGGACTCTTGATCGCAGAGGCGGAAAGGACCGCAGGGGCGGAATAATTTCCGCAGAAGCGGACCCGCAGGCGCGGTCCGTGTATCGCTGGAGCGGAAATGGCCAAATAGGCTTGGCTCGCAGAAGCGACCAATTGGTCGCAGAAGCGGTTCCGCAGAAGCGAAAATCGCAGTGAATTAATTGTATCAGAAGTTAGAAAATTTCAGAAACATTTCACACATTTGGGTCTCGGCTTTAGAGGCGATTTGGGCGATTTTGAAGAGAAACTCAAGGGAAATCATCAGGTAATCAACTATGGACTTAAACTATGATTAGTATTGGCAATATTATGCAATTATATCATGAAAATGGAGGAATTTGGGGTAATTTATGGAGGATTTAGCCCTAGGCTTAAACTTTAGAAAATCAAGGTTTTGAATGGGCAAATGGAGTCCGAATTTAGTAAAATTGATATGCTTAGACTCGTATTGAGATGAGGGTTCCGAATATGTGACTTTTGTAATTTTTTTCGAGAAGCGTACCGAAAGTCGGGTTTTGACAACTTTGGGAATTTTGATGTAAATTGAGTTGTATTGATTGGGTGTCGTCCCATTGGCCTAATTTGTTGTGTTTCTACTGTATTTGATTAGATTCTATGCGTGCGGAGCTTGATTCTCGTGGAAAGGGCATTGCGGAGTATTCGTCGCGCCGAATTGAGGTGAGTAATAGATGTGGATGATGGCCAGCGGGTTCGAAACCCCGGTATACCACTTTGTGACGTTGTATAGCAGCGAGACACGTACTCTCATGTGAGTGCGGGGTCGATTGTGATTGGGGACTATGGCTTAGTCCGACTTGCTGATACTGTGTTATGATATTAGGCTATTCATGAGCCGTCGAACCTCCTTCTCGGATGGTTGCATATTATACTGTGATATTGGCTACTCTTGAGCCGAGGAACCCCCTTCTTGGGCGGTTGAGTATACTTGTGGGCCGTGAGCCAGTTATTGGATCCCGCGAGGATCGTTATCATTGTCTTATCATATTGACATGTTAGTTACTACCGATCCGTAGCTATTTCTGTTATCATGCTATTTCCAATCTCTGGAACTTGGTATTACTGTTTAACAACTAAAAAATGATAAAAGATGTTTTCAAAACTACTTTTGAGCCTGCGAGGCTGTATTTGCATATTAGTTGACTGGTAGTGGATCGGGCTACGCGCCGCAGCGGTATATATGTTGGATCGGACTGCACGCCGCAGTAATATTGTGCTTGGGCTGTAGGAGCCCCTCCGGAGTCTGAACCCCCACAGTGAGCACGGGTACCCAAATTAGATCGGGCTACGCGCCGTAGCGGTCATTTCATGCATTGCATTGCATTTAGCTACATCTGCTAGCTGTTATACTGTTTTGCTGGTACTTATTGGTACAAGTACAGTTGATATCGATTCCGTGATAGGGTATTTGATTACAGCTTTACATAGTGCTTTATTGCGGATTTCTCATCTGCGCTGTCTTACCCTTGTTTATTACCACTGAGTCTGGCAGTACTCATTTTACTCCCTGCACCTTGTGTGCTGATCCAGGTACCTCTCAGCAGTGATCCAGTAGCTGTGCGAGGCGACATTTGTGGATATTCGAGGTAGCTGCAGAGTCCGCAGGACCCGATATTCCTTCTTACTGTCTCTTGATTTTGTATTGACATTTCTTTCCGCACTTAGTATCTTGTAAACCTTTATACACTCATGTTCAGTAGAGGCTCATGACTCTTGACCCTTCGGTCTATGGGAGTTGATGTATTATGGGACTTGGTTCCCCGTTTTTGTTATATGTCTCGCTGTTGCTTCGTGAAGTAATATGCTTAAATGGGTTAAAGAGAGCTTCTAGCTCCATTGTTGATACTGATTGGTCAGGCTGGCTTAGCAATGTGCTGGGTGCCATCATGACCGGATTTGGGGTCGTGACAAGTTGGTATCAGAGCCTAGGTTTACTAGGCCTCATGAGTCTTGAGCCGGTTAGTAGAGTCTTGTGGATCGGTACGGGGACACCTGTACTTATCCTCGAGAGGCTGCGAACCTTTAGGAAACACTCCACTTTCTTGAACTCTGTCGTGCGATTTTGTTGTTCCGAGAACTGAACTTCTAATTCTATTCTCTCGCAGATGGCGAGAACGCGAGCATCAGGACGAGGTGGACGACCTCCATTGCCACCTGTTAGAGGCCGTGGGCGCGGTCGTGCTAGAGGTAGAGGTAGGGCAGCTGAGGCAGTGCCAGCTGACCCGCCCGTTGTACCGGTTCAGGAGCAGCCCCCAGTGGTTGATGCTCCAGCAGCCCCAGTTCAGGGCCAGGCTGTATCTATTGCTATTCCTGGTCTTCAAGAGTCTCTTGCTCAGATATTATCGGTGTGTTAGTCTCAGCTACTGCTACTGTAGCGACATCTCAGTCAGGGGGTGGTCGGCAGACCCCTACAGCTCGCACACCTGACTCGGTTGTTCAGTGACTTCAGATGCCAGAGGCCGTCCCTGCTCAGGTGGTTGCACCGGCTATTCCTCCAGCTGCACCAGCTCCAGCTCCAGAGCATATGGTTCAGGTTATGCCCGACGACGAGCAGCGTCGTCTTGAGAGATTTGGTAGACTTCAGCCACCCCATTTCGGTGGCGTTGAGGGCGAGGATGCCCAGGGTTTCTTGGACAAGTGTCAGAGGATGTTGCGGACGGCTGGTATTCTTGAGTCCAGCGGAGTTTCACTTACTACCTTTCAGTTCACTGGTCCAGCATTTGATTGGTGGGAAGAGTTTGAGAGGTGTAGGCCTGCAGGAGCAGCACCTCTCACATGGCAGCAGTTCTCTACTCTCTTTCTAGAGAAATATGTACCTTAGTCTCATCGCGAGGAGCTACGTCGCCAGTTCGAGTGGTTGGTTCAGGGCGACTTGTCTGTGACTCAGTATGAGCTTAGATTCACACAGTTGGGTAGGCATGCCACATGGATGATCCCAAATGATAGGGAGAGGATCAGGAGGTTAATTGATGGCCTCAACTACTCTATCCGCATTCTTATGACCGGAGAGAGAGTTTTGTCATCATCATTTGAGCAGGTTGTTGATATGGCACGCTCCATTGAGGCGGATCGTCGCCGAGAGAGAGAGGAGCGGGAGGCCAAAAGGCCTCGTGGTTCTGGCAGTTTCAGTGGTGCTCCATCTAGAGGGCATTCCCAGCAGAGCAGAGGTCGCTCGTCTAGACCTTCTCATTCAGGCCGCCCAGAGCAGAGTGGAGGTTCTTATGGTCGTGGTCGACATGGGTTTCAACAGGGTCAATCATCACTTAGTGCCCTTCCAGCCTAGGGTGCAGCACCTACTTCTTCAGCCCAAGGTTCTTCTGCGGCGAGGGGTTCCCTTCGGTCCCCTTCTCTAGTACTAGGTGCATGTTTTGAGTGTGGTGAGTTTGGCCACATGAGGAGACGGTGCCCTCGACTCCGTAGGGACAGGACTCGAGCAGAGGGATCAGCCCTCCTCTTCGGCACCATCTCGGTCTAGTAGAGGGGGAGGTCGGTCTTCTCGCGGTCGCCCTAGAGGCGAGGAGAGATGCGGTGGAGGCCAAGCACGTTTCTATGCACTTCCCGACGGGCGTGATGCGGTTGCCTCCGATGCGGTGATTACGGGTATCATTTCCGTCGTCACAGAGATGCCTCGTTCTATTTGATCCGGGGTCCACATATTCTTACGTGTCCTCTTATTTTGCACATCATTTGGGTGCGACTCGTGGTAGTCTTGATTTACTTGTTCATGTATCCACCCCCGTGGGTGATACGATTGTTGTGGATCATGTCTATAGATCCTGTGTTATATCTATTGGGGGTCTGGAGACCCAGGTAGATTTGTTATTGTTGGAGATGGTGGACTTTGATATTATTTTGGGTATGGACTGGTTGTCTCCGTACCACGCTATATTGGACTGTCATGCTAAGACAGTTACGTTGGCCATTCCTGGTATTTCTCAGATTGAGTGGCGGAGTTCGAGTCATTTCGTCCCTAGCCGTGTCATTTCGTTCTTAAAAGCTCAGAAGATGGTTGAAAAAGGGTGTTTATCGTACTTAGCTTTTGTGATAGATGTGGGAGTTGAGTCTCCTAGCATTGTTTCTGTACCTGTTGTGAGGGACTTTCCAGATGTATTCCCCTCAGACTTGCCGGGCATGCCGCCGGACAGGGATATTGATTTTGGCATTGACTTGGTGCCAGGCACTCAGCCCATATCCATTCCTCCTTATCGGATGGCACCAGCCGAGTTGAAAGAACTAAAAGAGCAGCTTCAAGAGCTTCTGGATAAGGGTTTCATCCGTCCTAGTGTGTCTCAGTGGGGTGCGCCGGTATTATTTGTTAAAAAGAAAGATGGTTCCATGCGAATGTGTATTGATTATAGGCAATTGAACAAAGTGACGGTGAAGAACAAGTACCCTCTACCGCGCATAGATGATTTGTTTGATCAGCTACAGGGTGCGAGGGTGTTTTCTAAGATTGATCTTCGTTCGAGCTATCATCAGCTGAAGATCAGGGACTCGGATATTATGAAGACTGCATTCAGGATCCGGTATGGTCACTATGAGTTTCTTGTGATGTCTTTTGGGCTGACCAACGCCCCAGCAGCATTGATGCATCTGATGAACAGTGTGTTCAGGCCTTATTTGGATTTATTTGTGATTGTGTTCATTGATGACATTCTAGTCTACTCCCGTGGCCAGGAGGAGCATGCTCAGCATTTGAGTATTGTGTTGCAGAGATTGAGGGAGGAGAAGCTATATGCTAAATTCTCCAAGTGCGAGTTTTGGCTCGTGTCGCGTGATGGTATTCAGGTTGATCCGAAGAAGATAGAGGCGGTGTAGAGTTGGCCTAGACCGTCCTCAGCTACAGAGATCGGGAGCTTTCTTGGCTTGGCGGGGTATTATCGCCGGTTTGTTTAGGGATTTTCAACCATTGCTTCTTCATTGACTAAACTGACTCAGAAGGGTGCACCATTCGTGTGGTCGGATGAGTGCGAGGAGAGCTTTCAGAAGCTCAAGACAGCTTTGACCACAGCTCTAGTGTTAGTATTGCCATCAGCTTCAGGTTCATATACTGTCTATTGTGATGCCTCGAGAGTAGGGATAGGTTGTGTGTTGATGCAGGAAGGAAAGGTAATTGCTTATGCTTCTCGGCAGTTGAAGCCACATGAGAAGAACTATCCTGTTCATGATTTGGAGCTAGCCGCTATCGTTCATGCCTTGAAAATTTGGAGGCACTATTTGTACGGCGTGTCTTGTGAGGTGTATACCGACCATCGTAGTCTCCATCACTTGTTCAAATAAAAAGATCTTAATTTGAGACAGCGGAGATGGCTTGAGTTGCTTAAGGATTATGACATCACTATTTTATATCATCCGGGAAAGGCCAATGTGGTGGCCGATGCTTTGAGCCGGAAGGCGGTCGGTATGGGGAGCTTGGCATATATTCCAGCTGAGGAGAGACCATTTGCTTATGATGTTCAGGTGCTAGCCAATCGGCTAGTGAGGTTAGATATTTCGGAGCCCGGCAGGGTATTGGCTTGTGTTGTATCTCGGTCATCTCTATATGATCGTATTCGTGAGCGCCAGTATGATGATCCACATTTGGCTGTCCTGAGGGACAGAGTTCAGCATGATGATGCTAGAGATGTCACCATTGATAGTGACGGCGTATTGAGGATGCAGGGCCGGATATGCGTGCCCAATGTTGATGGCCTTCGTGAGTTGATTCTGGAGGAGGCCCATAGCTCGCGGTATTCTATCCATCCGGGAGCCGCGAAGATGTATCAAGATTTGAAACAGCACTATTGGTGGAGAAAGATGAAAATGGACATTGTCGGACATGTATCACGGTGCCTCAACTGTCAGCAGGTTAAGTACGAGCATCAGAGGCCCGGTGGTGTATTTCAGCGCATTGTTATTCCTTAGTGGAAATGGGAGAGGATCACTATGGACTTTGTTATTGGACTCCCTCGGACGGCGAGGAAATTTGATTCTGTATGGGTGATTGTGGATAGACTGACCAAGTCAGCTCACTTCATTCCAGTTAGTACTACCTACTCATCGGAGCGGTTGGCAGCGATCTTTATTTGAGAGATTGTCCGGTTGCATGGGGTCCTAGTGTCTATCATATCTGACAGGGGTACCTAGTTCACTTCTCAGTTTTGGAGAGCATTTCAGCGAGAGATGGGTACGCAGGTTGAGTTGAGTACAGCATTTCACCCCAGACAGACGGGCAGTCTGAGCGCACTATTCAGATTCTGGAGGATATGTTGCGAGTTTGTGTGATTGACTTTGGTGGTTCGTGGGATGAGTTCCTACCACTTGCCGAGTTTGCCTACAACAACAGTTATCAGTCGAGTATTCAGATGGCCCCGTGTGAGGCATTGTATGGAAGGCGGTGTAGATCCCCCGTGGGATGGTTTGAGCCTGGTGAGGATAGATTGATAGGGACCGAGTTAGTCCAGGATGCTCTGGATAGAGCAAAGTTGATCCAGGAGAGGCTTCGTACAGCACAGTCTCGCCAGAAGAGTTATGCAGACCGTAGAGTTCGAGAGTTGTCTTTCATGGTTGGTGATAGAGTATTGTTCAAGGTTTCACCTATGAAGGGTGTCATGAGGTTTGGGAAGAAAGGGAAGTTGAGTCCCGGGTACATTGGTCCTTTTGAGATACTCAGGAGGGTTGGAGAGGTGGCATATGAGTTAGCCTTGCCGCCCAGCTTATCTAGCGTTCATCCGGTATTCCACGTGTCTATGCTCCGGAAGTACATTGGAGATCCGTCTCATGTATTAGATTTCAGCACCATTCAGCTTGATGGTGATCTATCCTATGATGTGGAGCCTATTGCTATTTTGGGTCGTCAGGTGAGAAAATTGAGGTCTAAGGAGATTGCATCAGTTAAGGTTCGGTGGAGAGGTCGACCGGTGGAGGAGGCCACTTGGGAGATCGAGCGGGAGATGCAGAGCAGATATCCTCACTTGTTTGAGACTTCAGGTATGTTTCTTGACCCGCTCGAGGACGAGCGTTTGCTTAAGAGGGGGAGAATGTGACGACCCGGCCCGTCGTCACGGGAATTACCACCTCGTTATGTTGAAATTGCATGTTTTATGCTTTTATATCAGTGTTAGAGTCTATCGGGTGAGTTAGGAGTGAAATGGATTGAAAATGAGGCATATAGCCTTTTTGAAGGAAACTTGAATATGGAAAGTCAACTAGGAGTTGACTATTTGGTTAGAGGGCTCGGAATCAGATTCTGATGATTTGGTTAGTTCCGAGAGGTGATTTGTGACTTAGAGGAGCAATCGGAATTGAATTTGGAGGCCCGGTGTAGAAATAGGCTTTAATTGGCTAAGGTTGAATTTTGGCGAAATCCGAACGGTAGGTGAGATTTTGATTCGGGGGTGATAATGGAATTCCGATAGTTGCAGTAGCTCCATTAGGTGATTTTGGATGTGCCTGCAAAATTTCAGGTCATTCGGACGTCGTTTGGTCGGGTTTTTGATTGAATGTGTAATTCAGAAAGTTTTAAGGAATTTAGGCCTGAATTCGATGTGAATTATGGGTTTTGATGTTGTTAGACGTGTTTTGAGGATTGGAGCAAGTTCGAATAAAGTATTAGGATGTGTTGGTGTGTATGGATGAGGTCCCGGGGGCCTCGGGGTGTTTTCGGATGGCTAAACGGGAGAAAATGTGGAAAATTGCAGGGGAGTGTTCTGGTTCTGTTGTTTTCGCTCCTGCGGAAATGGGGGCGCAGGAGCGAGTCCGCAGGAGCGGACGAGGGGACGCAGGAGGGCTTGGTTTTGCAGAAGCGGAAATCTTCTCCACTAAAGAGGCATCGTAGGAGCGAAGAGGAGACCGCAGAAGCGGTCAAGAGGCGAGATGGGAAATCCGCAGAAGCGGAATATCGATCGCATAGGCGAGTCCGCAGGAGCGGACTCTTGATCGCAGAAGCGGACGTTCCCGCGGAGCGGAAGAAATTCCGCAGGAGCGGACCTGCAGGGGCGGTCCTTGGATCGCAGGTGTGGAAATGGTCAAATAGGCCTGGGTTCGCAGAAGCGACCAATTGGTCGCAGAAGCGGTTCCGCAGGGGCGGAAAATGGTCCGCAGAAGCGAAAATCGCAGTGAATTAATTGTATCATAAGTTAGAAAATTTCTGAAACATTTCACACATTTGGGTCTCGGCTTTAGAGGCGATTTTGGGCGATTTTGAAGAGAAACTCAAGGGAAATCATCAGGTAATCAACTATGGACTTAAACTATGATTAGTATTGATAATATTATGCAATTATATCATGAAAATGGAGGAATTTGGGGTGATTCCTGGAAGATTTAACCCTAGGCTTGAACTTTAGAAAATCAAGGTTTTGAATGGGCAAATGGAGTCCAAATTTGGTAAAATTGATATGCTTAGACTCGTATTTAGATGAGGGTTCCGAATATGTGACTTTTGTAATTTTTCGAGAAGCGTACCCAAAGTCGGGTTTTGACAATTTTGGGAATTTTGATGTAAATTGAGTTGTATTGATTGGGTGTCGTTCCATTGGCCTAATTGTTGTGTTTCTACTGTATTTGATCTGATTCTATGCGTGCGGAGCTTGATTCTCGTGGAAAGGGCATTGCGGAGTAGTCATCGCGCCGTATTGAGGTGAGTAATAGATGTGGGTGATGACCAGCGGGTTCGAAACCTCGTTATACCACTTTGTGATGCTGTATAGCGGCGAGACACGTACTCTCTTATGAGTGCGGGGTCGATTGTGATTGGGGACTATGGCTTAGTCCGACCTGTTGATACTATATTGTGATATTGGCTATCCTTGAGCCGTCGAACCTCCTTCCCGGATGGTTGTATATATATATTGTGATAATGGCCACTCTTGAGCCGTTGAACCCCTTCTTGGGCGGTTGAGTATACATGTGGGCCGTGAGCCAGTTATTGGATCCCGCGAGGATCGTTATCATTGTCTTATCATATTGACATGTTAGTTACTACCAGTCCATAGCTATTTCTGTTATCATGCCATTTCCATACTCTGGAACTTGATATTACTGTCTTTCCAACTGAAAAAATGATAAAAGAGTTTTCAAAACTACTTTTGAGCCGGTGAGGTTGTATTTTGCATATTAGCTGACCGGTAGTGGATCGAGCTGCGCGCCGCAGCGGTATATATGTTGGATCGGACTGCACGCCGCAGTAATATTGTGCTTGGGCTGTAGGAGCCCCTCCGGAGTCTGAACCCCCATAGTGAGCACGGGTACCCAAATTGGATCGGGCTACGCGCCGTAGCGGTCATATCATGCATTGCATTGCATTTAGCTACATCTGCTAGTTGTTATACTATTTTCCTGGTACTTGTTGGTACAGGTACAGTCGATATTGATTTTGTGACAGGGTATTCGATTACATCTTTACATAGTGCTTTATTGCAGATTTCTTATCTGCACTGTCTTACCCTTGTTTATTACCACTGAGTCTGGCAGTACTTATTTTACTCCCTACACCTTATGTGCAGATCTAGGTACCTCTCAGCAGTGATCCAGTAGCTGTGCGAGGCGACGTCTGTGGGATATACGAGGTAGCTGTAGAGTCCGCAGGACCCGATATTCCTTCTTACTGTCTTTTGATTCTGTATCGACTTTTCTTTCCGCACTTGGTATCTTGGAAACCCTTATACACTTATGTTTTGTTAGAGGCTCATGACTCTTGACCCTTCGGTCTATGGGAGTTGGTATATTTTGGGACTTGGTTCCCCGCTGTTGGTATATGTATCAATGTTGTTTCATATATTGATATGCTTAAATGGGATAGAACGAGCTTCTAGCTCCGTTCTTGTTATTGATTGGTCAGGCTGGCTTAGCAATGTGCTGGGCGCCATCACGACCGGATTTGGGGTCGTGACATCCGCAATCAAGTATCATAATCCGAATTCGTCTTATCAAGTCAAGAGAGAGCCTCTAGGGCTTCCGATTTCCAATAATCACAAAACGGTGCCGATGCACACGATATACAACCACTGCATAGGCGGATTAACGAGAACTTCAAATCTCCTACACATATATAACACATGAATCACTATGCTTGATTCCGTATTCCACCGTACATATACATAACGCACATCAAGCGTCCATTCATACCACGACAACCATTCAGAAATTTCACTATGCCATCAACGACTCAGTTATTATAGTCGATCCAACAAGAGAATACCACCATACCACTGGATATCATCAGTTTACATTACCTTGTCCTTTTTGGATCATATTCCCTGCCAAGTTAATAGAATAGCAGTACCATTTTCTTAAATTATCAGAAAGATCGATTCTTAAATTCACCTACAGTTGTCCGCGTTGCTCAATAATTTTATTGACTTCCCATATATTATGAACTGATCTCAAAACCTAGAATATACCATTATCAACTTTCCATCACACATCGCATATGCCGCACCACCCTAAGATAACATGGAAATTCATATTCCTTTCCTACGCTGCAAACATCGGCGCACTCAACTCGTCAAGGGCTTCCATAATCCCATATAGAGAAAACTCATTACACATTCCCAGCCTTGCATACCAACAGGAAAAATACACTCATTTTCAAACCATGATAAAACACATCACAAACTCTTCTTTCCCATTCGTTGCATAAGTTTAACTGCCAGGACTGAGTCCTTATACCCATATCAAGTTACACAACTGCCAGCACTCAAGAGCTTTGCTGCACAATGTCTGCAAGACTCATTACTTCAACCACGTACCAGGAATCAATCGTATTCCTTTTTATACCATTCTGGTTTATTAACAAGTTGTTCCATTTACCCAGTTTCCTTTCTGATTCATCTCTATTTTCATATCCGTCTTTACTGTAGTACCATAATACACCAACTCATGTTACCACATGAGACTCGTACACAAGACCACACGGTCTAAGAACCATAGGCCACTGAATACTCTCTCTATGTTTCCCAAAAGCACCACATTCTATCACCCTTTATTTTGATGAACTTCCTACGATTTTTAAATTGTTATCATTACTTCCCAATACGGATACCTAGAATCCCATCGTTCACATGATATAACACAAGCCTTGATCCTCTCTAACGAAACCGCCATCTTTAGCCACATACACAAATTTAAGGCACCTGACTTTTACAAGCAAAATCTTGAACACTGCAAAACCATTCTCGGGCATCATTCACCCTTATTCAGCTACAATTCAACTGTCCTATTGAGTGGAACCACTCGTGTTTTGTTAGAACTCTGACATCGCAGAACATGATTACTTACAGATACAATCAGCTATCTTTCTTTTCTATATGGTGAATATTCTTTACCAACAGCTGTAACGACCCGGCCCGTCGTTACGGGAATTACCACCCTGTTACCTTGCAATTGCATATCTTATGCTTTTATATCAGTATTAGAGTATATCGGGTGAGTTAGGAGTGATTTGGATTGAAAATAAAACAAATAATATGTTTGAAGGAAGCTTGAATATGGGAAGTCAACCAAGAGTTGACTATTGAGTTAGAGTGCTCGGAACCGGATTCTGATGATTCGACTAGTTCCGGGGGATCATTTATGACTTAGGAGAACAATCGGAATTGAATTCGGAGGTCCTGTGTAGAAATAGGCTTTAATTGGCTAAGGATGAATTTTGGCGAAATCCAAACGGTGGGTGAGATTTTGATCTGGGAGTCGAAATGGAATTCCGACAGTTGTAGTAGCTCTGTTAGGTGATTTTGGATGTGCCTGCAAAATTTTAGGTCATTCGGGCATCGTTTGATTGGGTTTTTGATCGAATGTGTAATTCGGAAAGTTTTAAGAAATTTAGGCTTGAATCCGTGAGTAATTGGTGATTTTGATGTTTAGGATGGTGTTTTTATGATTGGAACAAGTTCGAATAAGGAATTAGGATGTGTTGGTGTGTTTGGATGAGGTCCCGGGGGCCTCGGGGTGTTTTCGGATGGCCAAACGGGAGAAAATGTGGAAAAATTGCAGGGAAGTGTTCTGGTTCTGTTGTTTTCGCTCCTGCGGAAATGGGGGCGCAGGAGCGAGTCCGCAGAAGCGGACGAGGAGGCGCGGGAGCGCTTGTTTTCGCAGAACCGGAAATATGTCCGCTGAGGCGGCGTCGCAGGAGCGAAGGGTAGACCGCAGAAGCGGTCAAGAGGCGAAATGGAGAAGTCCGCAGAAGCGGGTGGTTGGCCGCATAGGCGAGTCCGCAGGAGCGGACTCTTGGTCGCAGAAGCGGAACATTCCGCAGGAGCGGAAGACTTTCCGCAGAAGCGGATCCGCATGAGCGGTCCGTGTATCGCAGAAGCGAAAATCGCAGTGAGTTAAGTGTATCAGAAGTTAGTAAATTTCAGAAACATTTCACACATTTGGGTCTCGGCTTTAGAGGCGATTTGGGCGATTTTGAAGAGAAACTCAAGGGAAATCATAAGGTAAGCAACTATGGACTTAAACTATGATTAGTATTGGTATTATTATGCAATTATATCATGAAAATGGAAGAATTTGGGGTGATTCATGGAAGATTTAACCCTAGCCTTGAACTTTAGAAAATCAAGGTTTTGAATGAGCAAATGGAGTCCGAATTTGGTAAAATTGATATGCTTAGACTCGTATTGAGATGAGGGTTCCGAATATGTGACTTTCGTAATTTTTCGAGAAGCGTACCGAAAGTCGGGTTTTACCAACTTAGTGTATTTATGCGAATTTCACGTAAATTGAAATGGGTTATGATTCTTTGACCCATATTTGATATAATTATTGTGATTTGACTAGATTCCACGCACGAGGGAGCTAAATTCAAAGGAAAAGGCATCGCGGACGAGTCTACGACCGGCTAGAGGTGAGTAGTTTGTGTATATGGTAGCCTGAGGGTTCGAAAACCCGGCTTAGCACATTGTGACGCTAGTAGGGCGTGGCTCGCACACCGTGGCAGGTGCGGGATTGATTGTGACTAGGGATTGAGACTTGGTCCATCCTGGATGTGAATAATATGTTGTTAGTGTTGGAAATACACTGTATTTGATATATTTGTGGGCGGTAAGCCTTGTTTTGGGCCTTGTGCTGACCTGTAGTGTCCTTAGAGGACAATATTTATGTGATAGCTATATTTGCTTAATCACTGATCTCAGTCCTGGAAATTGAAATCACCTTTTGAAATGCTAAGTCACCGGCTTTTGCAAATTTAATAAAGTTAAAGTATTTTTCATAAATTATGAACTGGAAACTGGAATTAAGAAAAATGAACTGTTTTGTGACTTATTTGCTTATTGTGGACTGAGCATGGATCGGGCTGCACGCCGCAATGGTTGATATGAGGATCGGGCTGCACGCCGCAACAGAGTATTGCGCTTGGGCTGTAGGAGCCCCTCCGGAGTCTGTACACACCCCTAGTGAGCGCCGTCGACGTTAAATTGGATCGGGCTACACGCCGTAGCGGTTATGTGCATTGCATTGCATCTTTATTTGTTAAATTACTCTGTGGTAGCTGAATTGTACTATTGATGCTAGTTCGTAGGAGATTCGGATGTATTCTGTGGATTTCTTATTTTCAGCTACTTGTATATATTTATTACTCACTGAGTACTTAGTACTCACCCCTACTCCCTGCACCTTTTGTGTGCAGACTTAGGTACTCAGGAGCAGTAGACGTGCATTTCCAGCGTTTGCAGTGTCATATCGAGTTGATGAGGTAGCTGCCTACGTTCGCAGAACCTAGCTTCTCCTCTCCTTTCCGGTTGTTATTTGTATTTTGTATTCAGACTTGAGTATTTCTATACCAGTACTCTCTATTCCTGTTGGGTTTTGTTAGAGGCTCTAGACTTGTGACTCCGGATCTTTGGGAGTGTCAGTATTTTGTTCTTTATTATTATTATTGGAGTTCTTAAACTCATATATTCTTCTTGGGTTGTCCATTTGGGACTGGTATTCGATGTAATCAGAAATGGTTGGTCTGGCTGGCCTAGCTTGATTGTTGGGATCCATCACGACCGGATTTGGGTCGTGACAAGTTGGTATTAGAGCCAGGTTTACTAGGACTCGCGAGTCATGAGCCGGTTTAGTAGGATTTCGCAGATCGGTACGTAGACGTCCGCATCTAGCTCCGGAAGGCTACACAAACTTTAGGAAAAACCTCATTTTCTTGGATTCATATCGTGCGATTTGTGTTATCATGAAATTAAATTTTTCCATATTCTATTCTCTCGCGGATGGCGAGAACACGAGCTAACGGACGTGGCGGACGACCACCGTTGACACCTAGAGGCCGTGGTCGTGGTAGAGGTAGGGCGGCGGTGCCGGCACCTGGCGACCTACCGGTGACCGGACTCGGGGTCAAATTCCGCACCGGTGGCCCGGACTCGAGACCAGATTCCGGCGGCGGACGCTCCGGCAGCTTAGGTTCAGGCACCGGCGGTGCCCATTGTGATACTGGGTCTTCGGGAGACCTTGGCTCGGATCTTATCGGTGTGCACGAGCTTGGCTCGGTAGTTGCGGCTCATCGCTGCGGTGTCTTCTTCAAAGGCGGGGGAGGAAATCGGACCCCCGTGGCTCGCACACCCGAGCCGGTTCGGCCGGTTGCGCCCGTTGCACCCAGCTTCTACTTACATGGTTCCGGCTATGCCCGACGATGAGCGACGCCGTTTGGAGAGATTTGAGAGGATACAGCCTCCGACATTCGGCGGTGCTTGAGGCGAGGACGCCCGGGGTTTTCTTGACGGATGTCGGCGCATGCTTCGCACCGTGGGTATTCCAGAGTCCGGTGGTGTTTCATTCACCACTTTCGGTTCACAGAGGTGCGGCATTTCGGTGGTGGGAGGATATTGAGAGGCGTAGGCCCGCCGGGGCAGTGCCCCCACTTGGCAGCGGTTCTCCACGGTATTCTTGGAGAAGTACGTGCCTCGGTCTCGGAGAGAGGAGCTGCGATGTCGGTTCGAGTGGTTAAAGCAGGAGATATGACGGTTACTCGATACGAGATGAGATTCACACGGTTGGCCGTCATGCCATGTGGATGGTTCCTACGGACGAGAGAAAGGATTCGGAGATTTATCGATGGCCTTATTTATCCCATCCACATTTTGATGACCAGGGAGAGAGTTTCGGCGGTTACCTTTGAGGAGGTGGTTGATGCTGCCCGTCATATTGAGACGGATCGCCGAGAGAGAGGGAGAAGAGAGAGGCTAAGAGGCCTCGTGGTTTCGGTAGCTACGGTGGTGCTCCGTCTAGGGGCCAACCCCGGTATAGCGGGGGTCGTTCTTTCAGGTCTCATCGGTCCGGACCTGCGAGTCCGGTGGGGTTTCATCGGATTGTGGTCATCGGGGCCATCGGGGTTATCGGTGTTATCGGGGTCGGCGGAGCCGTCGGCGAGTCGGCTTGCACGCGAGTGCTCTTCCGGCTCGAGCTGCTGCTCCTGTTTCCTCGGCACCAGGGTTCATCCGTAGCGAGGGGTCCTCGGCGGCCCCTGCTTCCATCTTCGGGCCGTTGTTTTGAGTGCGGTGACTTGGGCCATACCGGGAGAGAGTGTCCTCGGTGGCTTCGTAAGAGGTCTCAGGCAGAGGGATCGACCCTCATCTTCTACTCTGTTTCTTCGGCGCCGGCACGGTCGGCTAGGGCTGGTGGCCAGGTATCCAGAGGTCGCCCTAGGTGTGAGGATCGTACTGGTGGAGGCCAGGCTCATTTCTATGCTCTTCCGGATAGGAAAGATGCTAGTGCTTCGGATGCGGTCATTTCGGGTATTATCTCAGTCTGCCACAGGGATGCTTCCTGTCTTATTTGATCCCGGATCCACCTATTCTTATGTTTCTACTTATTTTGCACATTATTTGGGTATGATCCATGGTATTCTTGCTTTGCCCGTACATGTGTCTACCCCAGTGGGGGATACTGTTATTGTGGATCAGGTATATCGATCCTGTATTATTACTATTGGGGGTCTGGAGACCCGAGTTGATCTATTACTACTGGGCATGGTAGATTTCGATGTAATTCGATGCATGGATTGGCTATCTCCTTACCATGCGATTCTGGACTGTCATGCCAAGACAGTCACACTAGCTATTCCAAGTAATCCGAGGATCGAGTGGCGTGGCTTGACTGATTATGTGTCCGACAGGGTGATTTCTTATATAAAGGCCCAACGAATGATTGGCAAGGGTTGTTTATCTTATTTGGCCTTCATTAGAAATGTTGAGGCCGAGACACCCGGTCTTGATTCGGTCCCCATTGTGAGGGAGTTTCCGGATGTATTTCCAGCAGACCTGCCAGGCATGCCGCCTGATAGAGATATTGATTTTGGTATTGATTTGGTGCCGGGCACTCAGCCCATTTCTATTCCTCCCTATCGCATGGCACCAGCAGAGTTAAAAGAATTGAAAGAATAGCTTCAGGAACTCTTAGATAAGGGTTTCATTCGTCCGAGTGTGTCACCTTGGGGTGCACTGGTGTTGTTCGTAAAGAAGAAAGATGGCACGATGAGAATGTGCATTGATTACAGGCAGCTGAACAAGGTAACAGTGAAGAATAAGTACCCATTACCTCGTATTAAGGACCTATTTGATCAGCTCCAGGGAGCTAGTGTATTCTCTAAGATTGATCTTCGATCGGGCTATCATCAGTTGAAGATCAGGGACTCAGATATTATGAAGACAGCGTTCAGGACGCGATATGGGCACTACGAGTTCCTAGTGATGTCTTTCGGGCTGTCTAATGCCCCAGCTACATTCATGCACTTGATGAATAGCGTATTTAGGCCGTAGCTTAATTCTTTTGTGATTGTGTTTATTGATGATATTCCGGTGTATTCACGCAGCCAGGAGGAGCATGCACAACACTTGAGGGTGGTATTGCAGAGGTTGAGAGAAGAGAAGCTCTATGCGAAGTTCACTAAGTGTGAGTTCTGGCTTGATACTGTGGGTTTTCTGGGACATGTAGTGTCTAGTGATGGTATTCGGGTTGATCCACAGAAGGTTGAGGCAGTGCAGAATTGGCCCAGACCTTCCTCAGCTACAGAGATTCGGAGTTTTCTCAGCTTGGCAGGCTATTATCGTCGGTTTGTTTAGGGTTTCTCATCTATTGCTTCACCGTTGACTAAGTTGACACAGAAGAATGCTCCATTTGTGTGGTCTGATGAATGTGAGGAGAGCTTTCAGAAGCTCAAGGAGGCTTTGACCACAGCTCCCGTACTTGTGTTGCCATCAGCCTCAGGGTCATATACGGTGTATTGTGATGCTTCTAGAGTTGGGCTCGGTTGTGTGTTGATGCAAGAGGGTAGAGTTATTGCATACGCTTCTCGTCGGCTAAAGCCCCACGAGAAGAACTATCCTGTTCATGATTTGGAGTTAGCTGCTATTGTTCATGCCTTGAAGATTTGGAGGCATTACCTATATGGCGTATCTTGTGATGTATATACAGACCACCGCAGCCTTCAGCATTTGTTTAAGCAGAAAGATCTAAATTTGAGGCGGCGGAGATGGCTTGAATTGCTTAAAGACTATGATATTACTATCTTGTATCATCCCGGGAAAGCCAATGTAGTGGCTGATGCATTGAGCCGGAAGGCTATTAGTATGGGCAGTTTGGCGTATATTCCAGTTGGGGAGAGACCCCTAGCAGTTGATGTTCAGGCGTTAGCTAATCAGATGGTAAGGCTGGATATTTCTGAGCCCGGTCGGGTGATGGCTTGTGTAGTAGCTCGTTCTTCTTTATATGATCGTATTCGAGAGTGCCAATATGATGATCCACACTTACTTGTCCTTAAGGATAGATTTCAGCATGATGATGCCAGAGATGTCACTATTGATAGTGATGGTGTATTGCGGATGCAGGGCCGAATATGTGTGCCCAATGTTGATGGCCTTCGTGAGTTGATATTGGAGGAGGCCCATAGCTCGCGGTATTCTATTCATCCAGGAGCCGCGAAGATGTATCAGGATTTGAAGCAGCATTGCTGGTGGAGAAAGATGAAGAAAGATATTGTGAGCCATGTGGCTCGGTGTCTAAACTGTCAGCAGGTCAAGTATGAGCATCAGAGACCTGGTGGTGTATTCCAGCGTATTGATATTCCCTGAGTGGAAGTGGGAAAGGATTACTATAGACTTTGTTAGTGGACTCCCTCGGACAGCGAGGAAGTTTGATTCAGTTTGGGTGGTGGTGGATAGGTTGACCAAGTCAGCTCACTACATCCCAGTGTGTACTACTTATTCCTCAGTGCGGTTGGCAGAGATATTCATCCGTGAGATAGTGAGATTGCATGGAGTTCCCATTTCTATTATATCGGACAGAGGTACCCAGTTCACTTCTCAGTTCTGGAGGACATTTCAGCGAGAGTTGGGTTCACAGGTAGAGCTGAGCACAGCATTTCATCCACAGACGGATGGACAGTCTGAGCGTACTATTCAGATATTGGAGGACATGTTGCGTGCTTGTGTCATTGATTTCGGTGGTTCATGGGCTGATTATTTACCTCTTGCGGAGTTTTCTTATAATAATAGCTATCAGTCCAGCATTCAGATGGCACCGTATGAAGCTTTATATGGGAGACGGTGTAGGTCTCCAGTTGGTTGGTTCGAGCCGGCGAGGCTAGGTTGTTAGGGACAGAGTTAGTCCAAGATGCCTTAGACAAGGTAAAGGTGATTCAGGAGAGACTTCGCACAGCTCAGTCGCGTCAGAAGAGTTATGCGGACCGGAAGGTCCGAGATGTGTCTTATTCGGTAGGTGAGAAGGTGTTGTTGAAGGTTTCGCCTATGAAGGGTGTTATGAGGTTTGGAAAGAAAGGGAAGTTGAGCCCAAGGTTTATTGGACCTTTTGAGGTGCTTAGGAAAGTTGGGGAGGTGGCTTATATGCTTGCTTTGCCACCCAGTTTGTCCGGGGTTCACCCGGTGTTCCATGTATCTATGCTCCGGAAGTATGTCGGAGACCCGTCTCATGTGTTGGACTTCAGCACGATACAGCTAGATGAGGATTTGACTTATGATGTGGAACCAGTAGCCATTTTGGGTCGACAGGTTCGTAAGCTGAGATCCAAGGATATAGCTTCAGTGAAAGTGCAGTGGGGAAGTCGTCCCGTGGAGGAAGCAACTTGGGAGACCGAGCAGGAAATGCGAAGCAGATATCCACACTTGTTTGATGCTCCAGGTACGTTTCTTAACCCGCTCGTGGACGAGCGTTTGTTTAAGCTGGGGAGAATGTAACGACCCGGCCCGTCGTTACGGGAATTACCACCCCGTTACCTTGAAATTGCATATCTTATGCGTATTAGAGTATATCGGGTGAGTTAGGAGTGATTTGGATTGAAAATGAAACAAATAATATGTTTGAAGGAAGCTTGAATATGGGAAGTCAACCAAGAGTTGACTATTGAGTTAGAGTGCTCGGAACCGGATTCTGATGATTCGACTAGTTCCGGGGGATCATTTATGACTTAGGAGAACAATCGGAATTGAATTCGGAGGTCCGGTGTAGCAATAGGCTTTAATTGGCTAAGGATGAATTTTGGCGAAATCCGAACGGTGGGTGAGATTTTGATCCGGGAGTCGGAATGGAATTCAGACAGTTGTAGTAGCTCCGTTAGGTGATTTGTGTATGGGGGTCGCGGGTGTTATGTTCTGAACTTAAGCTCACTGCCAGACCCCATTGCTCATCGCGTTCGCGATGAGCTTCAAGCGTCCGCGATGACTCGGCCAGCTTCTTCTTCGCGAACGTGACGCCATCCCACGCGTTCGCGATACTCAGCTCCAGTTTACCCTTCGCAAACGCGACGCTCCACCACGCGTTCGCGATGAACAATCTCCCAACCGCCGGGTCCTTCCTCTACGCGAACGCACGCGAACGCGAAGCTCTCCCTTTTTCTTCTACGTAATCGCGACTCCCAGTCACGCGAATGCAAAGCTTCACCTTACCTTGCCTACGCGAACGCGACACCCCTTCTCGCGAACGCGATGCTTTAATCTGCCTGACCTTTGCGAACGTGGCCCATGCCTCGCGAACGCGAAGGCTTAATACCTGGGCAGTAACCTGCAATTTACAGCAGGCCTTTTCCAAGTTCAAAATGCCCGATCGATGGTCCGAAATCCTCCTGAGGCCCCCGGGACCCCAATGAAAACCACCAACATACTCCAAAACACGATACGAACTTGTTCCAATCATAAAAACACCATCCTAAACATCAAAATCACCAATTACACACGGATTCAAGCCTAAGTTTCTTCAAAACTTTCAAAACTAACATTCGATCCAAAACCCGATCAAACGACGTCCAAATGACCTGAAAATTTGCGGACATATCCAAAATCACATAACAAAGCTACAGAAATTGTCAAAATTCCATTCCGACCCCCGGATCAAAATCTCACTTATCGTTCGGATTCGCCAAAATTTCAATCTTCGGCATTTCAAGCCTAATTGAGCTACGGACCTCCAAAATACATTCCGAACGCGCTCCCAACCCCGAAATCACCTAACGGAGCTAATGGAACCATCGGATTTCCGTTCCGAGATCGTCTTAACACTGTTCAGGCTACGGACCATTTTCTAGCTTTAAAGCTCTCATTTAGGGACTAAGTGTCCCAAAATGCTCCAAATTTCAGAACCGACTCTCCCGGCAAACCACAATAGCATAAATGAACTTAGGGGAACAGTTAAATTAGGGATTGGGGCGTAATTTTCTAAAACGACCGGTCGGGTCGTTACATCTTCCCACACTTAAAGATTCGTTCGTCCTCGAACGAGCATAGAAAACATACCTGGAGTAGCGAAAAGATGAGGGTACTAGCTGCGCATATCCTGCTCGGTCTCCCAAGTCACCTCCTCGACCGGCTGGCCTCGCCACTGAACCTTTACCGAAGCGATGTTCTTTGACCTTAGCTTTCTGACCTGCCTGTCTAGAATGGCTACTGGCTCCTCAACATAAGACAGATCCTTGTCTAGCTGAACGGATGTGAAATCCAACACATGCGACGGGTCACCATGGTATCTCCGGAGCATGGAGACATGAAATACGGGGTGAACTCCGGCTAGGCTGGGAGGTAAGGCCAACTCATAAGCAACCTCCCCAACACGCCTCAAAATCTCAAAAGGGCCGATAAATCTAGGACTCAGCTTTCCTTTCTTCCCAAATCTCATAACGCCCTTCATGGGCGAGACTCGAAGTAGAACCCGCTCGCCAACCATAAAAGCCACATCGCGAACTTTCTTGTCCGCATAACTCTTCTGTCTAGACTAGGCTGCACGAAGTCTGTCCTGAATCACCTTGACCTTGTCCATAGCCTCCCGAACCATATCAGTACCTAGCAACCTGGCCTCGCCCGGCTCAAACCAACCCACGGGAGACCTGCACCTCCTACCATATAGGGCCTCGTACGGTGCCATCTGAATACTAGACTGGTAGCTGTTGTTATAAGCAAACTCCGCCAGTGGCAAGAAGTGATCCCGTGAACCTCCAAACTCAATCACGCACGCACGGAGCATATCCTCCAAAATCTGAATAGTGCGCTCGGACTGCCCATCAGTATGGGGGTGAAAGGCTATGCTCAACTCCACCCGAGTACCTAACTCTCGCTGTACAGCTCTCCAGAACCGTGAAGTGAACTGAGTGCCTCTATCTGAAATGATGGAAACTGGAATACCATGCAGCCGAACTACCTCCCTGATATAGATCTCCGCCAGTCGCTCCGATGAATATGTAGTGCTCACCAGTATAAAATAGGAGGACTTAGTCAGCCGATCCACAATGACCCAAATGGAATCAAACTTCCTAACCGTCCGTGGAAGTCCGGATACAAAGTCCATGGTAATGCGCTCCCATTTCCACTCGGGAATCTCGATCTGCTGCATCAATCCACCCGGACGCTGATGCTCATACTTCACCTGTTGGCAGTTGAGGCATCTAGAAACATAATCAACTATATCCCTCTTCATCCGCCTCCACCAGTAATGCTGTTTCAAGTCCTGATACATCTTCGCGGCTCCCGGATGGATGGAATACCGCGAGCTATGGGCCTCTGCTAGAATCAGCTCTCGAAGATCATCTACATTGGGCACACAGATACGCCCCTGCATCCTCATAACTCCATCATCCCCGATGGTAACATCTCGAGCATCACCACGCCGAACTCTATCCCGAAGGACAAGCAAATGAGGGTCGTCGAACTGACGCTCCCTGATGCGGTCAAATAGAGAAGACCGAGAAATCACACAAGTCAGAACCCGGCTGGGCTCCGAAAGATCCAGTCTAACAAACTGTCTGGCTAAAGCCTGAACATCCATCGCCATAGGCCTCTCCGAAGCTCGTAGATACGCCAAACTCCCCAAACTCTCTGCCCGACGACTCAAGGCATCGACAACCACATTAGCCTTGCCCGGATGATAGAGAATAGTAATATCATAGTCCTTCAGTAGCTCCAACCATCTCCTCTGATGCATATTCAGGTCCTTCTGCTTAAGCAAGTGCTGCAAGCTCCGGTGATCAGTGTAGATCTCACAAGGAACCCCATATAAATAATGACGCCAAATTTTCAAGGCGTGAACAATGGCAGCTAGCTCCAAATCATGAACAGGGTAATTCTTCTCATGCACCTTCAACTGTCTCGACGCGTAGGCAATCACCCTACCGTCCTGCATCAATACCGCGCCGAGTCCAACTCGTGAGGCATCGCAATATACAGTATAGGACCCCGTACCCGTAGGCAACATCAATATAGGGGCCAAAGTCAAAGCTGTCTTGAGCTTCTGAAAGCTCGCCTCACACTCGTCTGTCCACTAAAAAGGGGCACCCTTTTGGGTCAATTTGGTCATAGGTGCTGCAATCGAAGAGAAACCCTCTACGAAACGTCGGTAATAGCCCGCCAAACCAAGGAAACTGCGAATCTCAGTAGCGGAGGAGGGTCTGGGCCAACTCCGCACGGCCTCCACCTTCCTCGGATCTACTCGAATACCATCACTCGACACCACGTGGCCCAAAAATGCCACCGAACTCAACCAGAATTCACATTTAGAGAACTTGGCATAAAGCTGCTTCTCCCTCAGAATCTGAAGCACTGTCCTCAAATGCCGCTCGTGCTCTTCCCGACTCCGGGAATATACTAGAATATCATCAATGAAGACAATCACGAATGAGTCCAGATAAGGCCTGAACACACTGTGCATCAAGTGCATAAAGGCTGATGGGGCATTAGTCAGCCCAAAAGACATCACGAGGAACTCATAGTGACCATACCGAGTCCTGAAGGCAGTCTTCGGGATATCTGGCTCCCGAATCTTCAGCTGGTGATACCCAGAGCGCAAATCAATCTTAGAAAACACCTGTGCGCCCTGTAGCTGGTCAAATAAATCATCAATACGGGGCAAAGGATACCGGTTCTTCATTGTAACCTTGTTCAGCTGACGATAGTCAATACACATACGCATAGAACCGTCCTTTTTCTTCACAAACAATACAGGAGCACCCCAAGGCGAAACACTGGGTCGAATAAAACCCTTGCCCAATAACTCCTGTAGCTGATCCTTCAACTCCTTCAACTCAGGAGGAGCCATACGGTACGGTGGAATAGAAATGGGCTGAGTACCCGGCAACAAGTCAATAGCAAAGTCAATATCTTTGTCGGGCGGCATGCCCGGAAGATCAGTTGGAAATACATCAGTAAAGTCACGTACCACATGGACAGAATCAATAGAGGGAGTGTCAATACTGACGTCCCGCACATAGGCTAGATAAGCAGCACACCCCTTCTCAACCATACGCTAAGCTCTGAGAAAAGAAATAACACGGCTAGGGGTGTGATTTAGAGTACCACTCCACTCAATACATGGAATGCCTGGCATAGCCAGCGTCACGGTCTTGGCATGACAATCAAGAATAGCATAATGGGGTGACAACCAGTCCATGCCCGGAATAATATCAAAATCGACCATCCCGAGCAACAATAGATCCGCTCTGGTCTCAAAATCACAAATGGTAACCAAACACGACCGATATACACGGTCCACGACCAAAGAATCACCCACCGGAGTGGAAACATAAATGGGGGCACTCAAAGAATCCCGAGGCACACCCAGATGAGAAGCAAAGTAAGAAGACACATATGAAAAAGTGGAACCAGGGTCGAATAGAATCGATGCCTCCCTGTGACTAACCAGAATAATACCTGTGATAACAGAGTCAGATGCAACAGCTGCAGCGCGATCGGGAAT